>JAQPPZ010009512.1:0-278503 GCA_028583015.1 Wollemia nobilis
AAATCATATTATTCATATTGAATTCATAAGACACTCTTGGTTAACCCTTACTTCCAACCAAACAAACTTAAACAACAATATTTAGGTAATAATCTTCATCTGAGTGTGGATTATTAGGCTTGAAGACCAGCATCCCTAAATCAGGGTCTACAATACCATTTGTAAATACAAAGCCTAATTTTGCCTTACATCAATTCCAAATAAAATATCCAAATTTTTTTAAATTTAAATGCTATTATTATTGGAAATATTAAAAGAGATAACATATATAGGGAAACATTGGAATGTAGTCTCTATGAGTTGATGTTTTCCAATCATTATTAGGAACTTCTATTTTAACTATTCAAATAGAATTTAATTCCATTAAAAATCATATCCAAATATTCTTGTTCATTTTTTATTATATAATAAAATTTCTACATATATTGATAAAAAATTTCAAACTTTAAACCCTATGATATCTACAACAATATATTGTACTTCGCCTTCTTAGTATAATCCCCCTTATAGCATGATAGTATTGACTTCAAATTCATGGATTGCCTAGCTAAAGAATGTTAAAGAAAAAGTTTCATTCTTAAAATGAATATGAGGATTGAAGGGAATATTGTTTTAAACCTAATTTCTTTTGATTTTTCCTTGTAGTTTTTACTTAGAAAAAAATCTTCCCAAATCCTCAAGAATAACATTGACAAGATAAGAATACAATTGGTAACCATCATCAAGACCATAAAACTAATCATAGTATCCATTAATCAAAATAAAATATTTTCAAGTGTTGTAAAATCTTATCTATTCAATCCAATATTGATAAGAAACATATTTTTGTATATAATAGCTAACCCTATCATATTCTTTGCTCATATATAGTTCTATAAGGATTTTTTTTTACATGATAAGGAGAATGTATCAACTCTTACACAATTATTATACTATAAGTATATTTCTTATCATGAATTAAACCAACCTATTCATCTAAAATAATAGATACTAAATATGTCAATATTTTATTGATAATTTTTAAGACATTTTATAAATCATGTTATAAAGCCTTGTGTTATGAAACTTATCATAAAATTATATATATGTCCTTTATTGGAAACCAAAGTAATAGAGTTTCCACTAAATTGAATTACTAAACTCATTCTAAGATGTTCCAGAAGATTTCAAATATAGGAAATCTTTTGGATCCAAGTTCTTTAACATTGTGAAAATAAATAAATTGCTTTATGTGGCTCCTCCATTGAAATAATTATCATAAATCATTTAAAATCTATATTTTTCTTGTAGTTGATACATTATTTTATACAATATCATCCCATTCCTCCTTATACTAGCCATGTTTTGATATAATATATTTGAAATAGTTGCTTGATTCCTTTATGGCATATTCTTCTTATGCAAGTCTTCCATATATAGTTGAAATATTATTGATCCAGTGAAAAGAAAAATCTATTTGGTAGTAGCATAAAAAAATTAGTATTTTTATTACATTCTATAAGTCTTATCTCCCATGTTGGATTTTTTGTACTAACATGGATAGTCTGTTCATAGTATGTTCTATGTAGACACCCAATTTTCAGCACACCATTAACATCCAAATTTTCCAAAATATTCATCAGTCAACCTATCATGTATTCAAAATCATTCATCTTAGACGTCAAATAAAAAACATATATTGATTTAGAAGCAGAAGCACCAAGACATGAGTGAAATCTCTAGTAGTGATACTACTTCCTAGTAGCACATTTATGGAATATGGTATTTTAAATTTTATCCATCCAATTTGATTGCCAATGATCATCTTGGGAACACTATTGCATCATTAGCACTACCAATGTTATTATACGCCAATGCTATTATACATTAATTCTATTAAATGTTAGATATCAAAATGATAAATTTTGATAGTTATCACCTACAAAACTACCCATAAAAATTGAACCTAATCATGTCAGTTTGATCCTCAACCCTACTAGAAACTAAAACCCAAAAAAAAATCCATTTTAAATGTTTAATCCATTAATAGCATCTTGATCCAATTTCAAAATTGTAATCTTATAAGTACTATTATCTTCAATGTAAGCTTTCCCAAGGAGTTGTGGATTCCTATAAATCTAGCACATGGGGTGATCAAGCCATATATAGTTATCTAATGTAATAAAAAATGTTTAAAATTCATAGTAATCACTCTCCATGATTGGAAAGATTATACTGAAACCATATCATGATTTTCTATAAGTATTCAAACTCTTAAGCTCTCAATAACTCAAGCAATTTAAGCTATTAATCATATCAAAGCTCTTAATATCTCAATCTCTCATGCACTCAAGCATTTAAAGATCTCAAGAATCCTCATGCAATAAGTAATCTCCAATCAATCTTCATCAACACAAAATGAAAATCAACCTTGACATGTTGGAGCTATAATTATTCTTGGGTTGTCCTCTTTTTTCTCCTTGGTTTTGCCGTAATATTTATTTTATAGATTTCTAATGTTTGATCATAACTTAATAAATTTTCTTTTAATCATCATACTTAACCTACTGGTCAAATTTTCCTTTCATCAGCGCTAGCTTGTGTTTTACATAACTAATTATTTTTTCATATTGCATCCATCAATGCCCTTAAACCTCCTAATTAGGGACTCTCATTCAATCAATTATAAAAGTCACCAATTAATCATAAAACTATCATTATATTGAATGCTTGGATAAAAGTATGGTTGAATTATATATTTTGCGATGCTATTATTTTCTATTTTTGTCATAATCATAAATGGTAAAAGCATTATGAAAAAATAAAAGGACCATCAATGTTATTCTTCACATAGTGATACTTTTCCACTAAGCACATATCCATTGTTTTATCATTTTATATTTTTAATGTCATCTCTACAAAAAACAAGGGATCCACATACTCTCCTCTAACTTATGAAAATACCTTTACAAATGATCTTTCATTTTGTGTTATATTCTATAGGTGAATAAAAGCACCATGAGGAAGCAATATTGTTGGCAACACTAGGACAAATATTAATTGTACTAATAGTGTTTCCATAGAACTATAGTGCTTCATCCTCTATGGTAGAAAATAAGTATTTTATAATCCAATATCTTCCTTTCAACATTAATATCTTAGTATTGTTTGTTGTTTGCTTCAAATATTTTTCTATTTGTATAATTTTATTTATTCATTAAGCATATAATGGAAATAAATGAAATTAGTTAGAGTTAATCAACAACTGGACCCTCTAAGTCTTCAATATAATTATTATAGAAAGTAAAATTATTTATATTTGAATTTAAATTTTTTCTTGCATTACTCTTATACCCTTTCTCTTGAAAATAAAAATCTTATTAAATTCATCATAAAAATCAAATGGTATTTTAGTTATTACATCTTGTTTATTGTGTTGCACAATGCATTTGTAGCTATAATGGGACTTGTTGGAAATTTGAGGTAATTTAAGGCATTTTATGTTGCCATTGATGTCACATGGATCACATTGATTTTTGGTGAACAAAATATTTCATAAATAAGCATTTATGATATTTGGGAAAGCATGGCTATTTACAGGATTTTTGTGAAAACCAAGGTAGGAAAAATAAAAGGTTTAATTTAAAACCATGGATGGCATATTTGAAATGGGTTTTTCTTAAAATCTAGGTTTGCTTTTATTTTAGTCGAAAAAGTTGCCCCAGCGAAGTAGATAATTAATTTTAAATATTTAAGTTTAAATTTTAATCATTTAAAATTTAAATTAAAATTTAAATTAAAATTAATATTTTTTTATTGCCGACGTCAAAAAGGATGAGGCAAATAATATTAAGTCATAACCGATGTCAAAAAAAAAAGGTGGGCATATATAAATATGTCACTAAAATTTTTATTGTCCCTAAGTACTCGATGAAGATAATCCGTTTGAAGCATTAAGGGAGCAGAAGTGTCGTATTCATTTGAAAACCAGTGAAGAGAAGAGGAAACAAAAGGTAAGGGAGGTTCCTTACCTATCACTATAGGTGCTTGTGGCCTAGCGGCAAGAGGAAGGCATGTAAGGTGTTTAAGCACTGACAGATCCAAAGTTTGAATCCCATCGACACTGGTTTTTACAAGGTAAAAATGGAGAACTTTTTGTGCACATGGTTTTTGAGGGCAAGTTCAGAGGAAGCAAGAAGGAGGTCTTGTGCTCTTGGTTTCTATGTGAGTGATTGGATCATGTGGTTGTTGGCACCGTAGTTTTATTGATGCAGGGGCAATGACAGGGGATCGAATCCCACTGAGGTTAAAGGTAAGTTATTAATTTTTCCAAATATTTTATTTTTCTAAGGTTGCCCTATGAGAGATAAGGTGTGTGGTGCATGTTGTGAAAAGGAAATATTTTTTATGATATTCCTTTTAGAATTATATCATATTATATATCGTTGGAAAGCTTATTTATAGGGATATTTGATTATTTTATGTAGAAGGAGAAATAAGGTGTACATAAAGAGATATTTCTATTTTTGTAAAAGGGTTCAAGTGAAGGTTGTTTTGTTCTTTTCAAAGTGTGTTGAGTGTGGTAAATTTTACAAAGGGGTTTCTTCATCTTCATAAAAGATATGGGTACATTCTCCTATTGATTGTATATGGTGGTTGATTTCTGAAATATCATTAGAGGAAAAATATTGTTTGTGGTTTCCTTTTTTAAAGTGGTTGATTGAATGCTTCAAGGTTTTCTGAATTGAGATTTGTGTTTAAACCTTGTTTTATAAGCATAGTTGTTGAAGCCCATTGGTTGTGAAATAAATTGAGTTAGAAAATAACATGAGTATAATTATTATGTGAGATTTGTTATTGAGCTTTTTGGAGTATATTTGGGCAAGTTCTTGGTGAGATTGCTAGAGAATATTTGGGTAAGTTCTTGGTGAGATTGCTAGGGCATATTTGGATAAGTTCTTACTGTGCTTTTTGGAGCAGATTTGGGCAAGTTATTGGTGAGCTTGGTAGAGCATATTTGGGCAAGTTCTAGGTGAGATTGCTAGAGCATATTTGGGAAAGTTCTTGGTAATATTGCTAGAGCAGATTTGGGTAAGTTCTTGGTGAGCTTGCTTGAGCATATTTGACAAGTTTTGTGTGAGATCGTTAAGAAGGTTCTATGTAAGCCTATTAATCAATTTCTTAGTGAGCCTATTGACAAAGCTTTGGAGGTAACAGAGTACAAATGATAGGGTCTCAGTGGATAGAGATCTAGTAGCCAACACAAATAAAGATAGATCTGAGTGAAGTGTCTTCAAGTGGAGAGAGGTCCACCAGTCAGTATAGCAGAGAGATAGAGTCTTCTAGAAGATCACATAGCCAGATAAAAAGGGGAAAGAGTTCTCCTGTGGAAGAGAACCACAAACTTGATATTAGGGGATCAACATCTCCTTTGGATAGAGATCCATAAACATTATAATTGAGAGTGATTTCCAAAGATATTGATTGAGAAAGTTTTAGTAAAATATTTCTTCGTGGAGTAGCCCATATTGGGTGAACCACGTAAATTGAGGTGTCTCTATTGTGTATGGTATTTTATGCATTTCTTTGATTACTACTATTGATATTTTTATCTATATACAACATAATATTGAATTGGAAGAGAAAGTAAAAAGTGGTCTTATACTGTTCACCCCCACTCTATGTATAAGCTTGTGTTCTTCAATTGGTATCAGAGTGGGTTCCTTAGGAAAGGCTAAAAACTTGAGGAAAAATTCTACAAGAACACAAATGGCTTCACAGAATGGATCATCTAAAAATAAGGCTCCATTATTTGATGGTAACAATTATGCTTTTTGGAGCATGAGGATGAAGAACTAATTGATATCACAAGGATATGAGGTATGGCAAATGGTTGAAAAAGAGTATAGGGTTGAAGGTGATCCCGAGGCAGATAAGACTATCAGGAAATTGGTTGAGATCAATGCAAGAGAAATGAATTGTATTTTAAGTGGGCTTCATAAGACATACTTTGCAAAATTTATGGTATTTACTTTAGCTAATGAAATGTGGACCAACTTACAGAATACTTATGAAGGATATTCCAAGATAAAGTTGGCAAAACTACAAACTCATAGAAAAATATTTGAGGAATTGAAAATGGAAGATTATGAAGATATTGCAAAGTTTTTACTTCGAGTTGATGAAATATCTAACACCATGAGAGACCTAGATTTTGAGATGAAATAATCAAAAGTTACTCAAAAGGTTTTGAGATCACTTCCCATGAAATATGATTCTAAGGTTTCAGTAATAGAAGAGGCAATGGATATCAACAATCTAACAATGGAAGAATTGCAAGGTACTTTCATATCTTATGAGATGAGTGTAAGTAAGCATCAGGTTCCAATAAAATATATTGCATTCAAGGCTTCAAAAAAATAGAAAGAGAAAGTTTGAGAAACAAGTAAAGTTCCAAATAATAATGAGGAAGCTAACTTCATCAAAAGGAATAAGGACTCAAGGAATTTTAGGGATATAAGGAAAGTTATATGCTAAAAGTGTGGTGATCTTAGTCACTATGGATACAAGTGTCGACATGAAGAAAATAGTGATGATGAAAAATAAGGTCACAGAAGAAAATAATATGGAAAGCATAAGCATGACAAAGATGACAGATTCAAGCAAAATAAGTATAAGAAGAAGAAAATTTTTCGTAAGGTAAAGAAATATTACTATATTGTAGAAGTAAGTGATAGCTCAGATCATAGTGATAGAGAAAAATCAGATGATGAAAAGGAAGAACATTTATTTCTAGGAATAGAAGGTGAAAGAGAATTGTGCTTTGTGTGTAGTCAAAGAGATCACAGATCAGGATATTGCAATGGTTTCAGTGATAGTGAAGATGAGATGACACATCAAGGAAACAGACATGGTTAAATAAATCTTGAGAGTTTGTTTGCTATAGAATATTATTTTGATATTAGTGACAGTGAAAATGAATAAGGTATTTTATATGGGATAAGAGAAGTAAAATAATAACATTCACTCCAAACATAAGAATTTAAACAAGAGGATAATATCTCAGTTGATCTAAAGGAAGACTTCAATGTTATCCATGAGCAACTACAATAGGTTAAGGAAAATCTAAAAGAATTGAGATGTTCCATACGTGAGAAGTTTGATCCATCAAATGACTCAAAATGTCAAGATATTTTCACTAAGAAGGAAACATGTATTTCAGAGGCTATAGATATGGAGGCCAATTTGCTACTTGACACAAATAAAGAGAAAGAAGAGGAAGTTTCCAAAGCACCAAAAGTCTCATATTTTAGGTTTGGGGAATCACATTCAAAAGGAAAGGAAGTTTTAAAATATGAAAGCAAGGAAGCACCTAATATTTGTGAGGAAAGTTCCAAAGTTCCTATGGCTCCAAATATTCAGTTTGGTTCTTGTTTTGAGATAGGTGAATCAAGTTCAAAAGGAAAAGAAATTATTGAAGAGAAAATCAAGGAAGAAACTAAGAAATAAGTTTTAGATACTACAAAGAAGGTTCAAGGATGCAATGCACAAGTTGAAAATGATAATAAGGATAATGGTCAAGAAAGGTATGAAGAACCAAGGTATGAACAAAGGGATTTTCAAGGACATTGTTTTTCTTGTAATGGATTTGGACACAGGGTTATACATTATAGGGTCTATGGGTCAAACAAGTTTGATTTTGCTAGAATAAACTTCAAAGGAAGAAGGTATGGTTTTCAGGGAAATTGCTTCTCATGTAATAGGATTGGTCATAAAGCTTTTCAGTGCAAATGAAATGAGCAACATGGTTTTGGTTTTAGAGCTACACAATTCAGAAGTCATAATGGTCATGAAAATAGAGCTTCACAATATAGGGTTCAGGAAAGGAATGGATACGAAAATTATTTTAAGAATGAATTCAAGACATGGGCACCATAAAAAGGCTACAATATCAAGTGTTTCGATTGCAATAACTTTGGGCATATTGCAAAATGGTGTAAGACTCAATTCCAAATAGGTTCAAGGCAAGAATTTCAAACAGGTACAATACAAGAAGGTCAAACAGGTTCTAGACAAGAAGATCAAGTAATTCATCAAGAGAAGATAGAGGAAAGAAACAAAGTGAGATGGGAGTAAAAGTACTCCCACCCCAAAATTAATCACCTCAAGAGAGAATGGGGTCAGGGAGCTAAGCTTAAGAATCATATCTTTTATCCCCACAGGTGTCCCTTTTGCCATTGATGTCAAAGGGGGAGATATTTGAGTAAAGGGGGAGCATTGAGTTAGGGGGAGCAGCCTACAAAGAGAGTATTGAGTTAGGGGGAGTAGCCTCCATAGAGAGTATTGAGTCAGGGGGAGCATATTTGATTCTCAGAGTTGGTTTTTGAAGTGACTATGGTGATTTGCATTAGAGGTTTTGCCATGAATGACAAAGGGGGATATTGTTGGGAATTTGAGGTAATTTGAGGCATTTTATGTTGTTATTGATGTCACATGGATCACATTGAGTTTTGGTGGCCAAAATATTTCATAAATAAGCATTTATGATATTTTGGAAAGCATGGCTATTTATAGGGTTTTTGTGAAAACCAAGGCATGCAAAATAAAAGGTTTTATTTAAAACCATGGATGGCAGATATGAAATGGGTTTTTATTAAAACCTAGGTTGGCTTTTCTTTTCATTGAAAAATGTGCCCCAGTGAAGGAGATAATTAATTTTAAATATTTAAGTTTAAATTTTAATCATTTAAAATTTAAATTTAAAATTAAAATTAAAATCAATATTTTATTATTGCCAACATAAAAAATGAGGAGGCAAATAATATTAAGTCATAGCCGACATCAAAAGAAAAAATTGGGCATATATAATTATGCCACTAAAATTTTTATTTTCCCTAAGTCCTCAACGAAGATAATCCATTCGAAGCGCTAAGGGAGTAGAAGTGTCGTATTCATTTGAAAACCATCAAAGAGAATAGGGAACAAAGGTAAGGGAGGTTCCTTACCTATCATCGTAGGCACTTGTGGCCTAGTGGAAAGAGGAAGGTGTGTAAGGTGTTTAAGCTCCAGCAAATCCGAAGTTTGAATCCTATTGACGCTGGTTTTTGCAAGGTAAAAATGGAGAACCTTTTGTGCACGTGGTTTTTGAGGGCAAGTTTAGAGGAAGCAAGGAGATCTTGTGCTCTTGGTTTCTATGTGAGCGGTTGGCTCATGTGGTTGTTGGTATCATGGTTTGAGTGGTGCAGTGGCAACGATAGGGGATCAAATCCCAATGAGGTTAAAGGCAAGTTATTAAATTTTCCAAATATTTTATTTTTCTAAGGTTGCCCTAAGAGAGATGAGGTTTTTGGTGCATGTTGTGAAAAGGAAATATTTTTGGTGATTTTTATTTTAGAAGTATATCATATTATATATCGTTGGAAATATTATTTCAATGGCTATTTGATTATTTTGTTTAGAAGGAGAAATAAGGTGTACATAAAGAGATATTTGTGTTTTTGTAAAAGGGTTCAAGTGAAGGTTGTTTTGTTCTTTTTAAAGTGTGTTGAGTGTGGCAGATTTTCCAAAGGGGTTTCTTCATCTTCATAAAAGGTATGGACACATTCTCCTATTGATTATCTATGGTGGTTTATTTATGAAATATCATTGGATGGAAAAGGATTGTTTGTGGTTTCCTTTTCAAAATTGGTTGATTGAATGCTTCAAGGTTTTTTGAATTGAGAGTTGTGTTTAAAATTTGTTTTATAAGCATATTTGTTGAAGCCCATTGGTTGTGAAATAACTTGAGTTAGAAAAGAATATGATTATCATTTTTATGTGATATTTTTTATTGATCTTGTTGGAGAATATTTGGGCAAGTTCTTGGTGAGCTTGCTAGAGCATATTTGGGCAATTTCTTGGTGAGATTTCTAGAGTAGATTTGGACAAGTTATTATTGAGCTTGTTGGAGAAAATTTTGGAAAGTTCTTGGTGAGCTTGCTAGAGAAGATTTGGGCAAGTTCTTTGTGAGCTTGCTAGAGAATATTTGGGCAAGTTCTTGGTGAGCTTGCTAGAGTAGATTTGGGCAAGTTCTTGGTGAGCTTGCTTGAGCATATTTGACAAGTTCTATGTGAGCTTGTTAAGAAGGTTTTGTGTGAACCTATTGAGCAGGTTCTTAGTGAGCCTATTGATAGATATTTGGAGGTGATAGAGTATAGAGGACAGAGTCTCAGTGGATAGAGATCCAGTAGCCAAGAAAATTGAAGACAGATCTGAGTGAGGAGTATTCAAGTGGAGAGAGGTCCACCAATCAGTGCAGTAGAGAGATAGAGTCTTCTAGAAGATCACATAGCTATATCAAAAGTTGACAGAGTTATCCTATGGAATAGATCCATGAAATTGAGATTAGGGTATCAGCATATCCTTTGGACAGAGATCCATAAACATTGTAATTGGGAGTGATTCCCAAAGAGATTGATTGAGAAAGTTTTAGTAAAATATTTTCTCTATGGAGTAGCCCACAATTGGTGAACCACGTAAATTGTGGTGTCTCCATTGTGTATGGTATTTTATGCATTGCTTTTATTACTTCTATTGATACTGCTATCTATACAAAACATAATATTGAATTGGAAGACAAAGTAAAAAGTGGTCTTATACTGTTCACCCCCCGCCTCTCAGTATAAGCTTGTGTTCTTCAGGACTATATTAAGGATAGAATTGGTCAAGGAAAATCATAGAATAAATTTACGTATTCCCTAACTAATCCACTAAATCCTAGATGCTAAACTCATAATTATCCCTATCCTCAGGGTAAGGAGGGATAAGGAAGCATCATAAATAGTTTATGTGTGATCTTTTTTCTATTTCCTTTCTCACACTTTTTTGAACCTAATATGAACACCATAGAAGGTTACATATATTTATTTATAAAGCTAGATCTTAATCCAATTAAAATTTACTAAACTTTATTCTAGAACAGTAATCTTATTTGTTTAGATTAGGTGATATTAAATCTAATTTAACAAGAACATAACCAATTTTCTATTCCTACTAAGCATCCATATGGTCCTTTTAGTAACCATCATATAACCTACTTGTCTATATATGGTATATAGTGAGCCTAGGCCACCAACCACCTATATAGGGTCTTATGCATACTTATGTCTAGTAAGGTGCATATCACAATGTGCTAGTGGGAGTCATAAGGAGGTATACTACTACT
The DNA here is from genome assembly GCA_028583015.1 of Wollemia nobilis. Lineage (NCBI taxonomy): Eukaryota > Viridiplantae > Streptophyta > Pinopsida > Araucariales > Araucariaceae > Wollemia > Wollemia nobilis. Next base: position 11,183 of record JAQPPZ010009512.1, read on the forward strand.
ACTCATGTACCATCCTACTCATATATCAAATAGGTCACTTCCATGTATCATTGGTGTCATGACACTCCCTTGGAAGGCTTTTTTCTTGGATGAAACTTATAGTTTGTTGTGTTATTTTACTAAATGAGATGATTAGCTATATTTTATTTGATCTATCCATGATATATAATGTATTAAAATGGTGAGTTTAATTAATGGAATAACTGACTATTTCATGTTGGACAGTTTTTGCAATGTATAGTAAGGGGAAGAATGTGATACTGCTAATAGATTTACACATTTTTAGGAACAAGTTTTCCTTGCAAGTGAAAGAAAATATTTACCACTGAGAATAGGATGAAGAAAATGATATGGGTGACTTAGTCACTGAACAACTCAAGCAACATTAATGAATACCCCTTTTCATATAGATGCATATCATGATTTTGCATGAATAAAAATCAATAGGGTTTGGATTAAATGTGAATAAATGAATGGTAATTCTTTCCTAGACAAGATTTAATTGGTATAATTATTGCTAGTTGTGTTTGTTATTTAGAATTAAATATTAAAGGAAATATTAATATAGTAGAATTTATTGTTTCTTTAATTTTATTTGGTAAAATATGGGTTAAGATAGGATTCAACACTTTACTTCCACTTTTTTTGGGAATTTTGTTTTACATTCTTTCTGGAAGGGATCCTAAGACATGATAAATTGATAAGAGTCATAACTTCACTTTAGAGCATGTGGAAAGTGGAGTAATAAAATAAGATAAAATTATAAATTCTATTAAGCTTCTAAAGCATGTTAGAATTTGTATTTAATGCTCTTAGAGAAGAAACATGGAGTGGATTTGGTGCTCCATTAAAAAAATGAATGATGATGGAAATCATGGGGTAGGGAAGAATACCAACACAACCACCTTGGAAACAAAAAGGAATAAAAAAGAGTATGACTGGGAAATGGAGATAAGATGGAGATAAGAAGATGACAAAGCTAGTTGGAGGATTGATATAGATCTCACTGAACAAAACTGTGTGTTATACCAGGTAATTTCAGAGTTATGTTGCTATGGAATGGAATGTGACTATGTTTTCTTTAATATCTTTTTGTTTATGAGTGCTTTTGGTAGAATTTTCAAGGAATGTTATGTTAGTAAATTTAAGAAGGGAGTTTATTTATTTTATCTAAGTAATAAACTTTCTATGGATATTGTGATATATTTGTTGAACATATAGAACCACTCAATATATGTGTTAAATCCAGTATTTAAAACCATACACTACTTTAAACCTTGAAAATATTGAACGATATTTCTACCATTTAGTGAATTGTTGGTGTAGTGAAATTTTGGATAGTCTAATGCATCTGTTATAGTTTAAAAATAGATATAAAACTTTATTAGATTTGATGCTTTTATTGGATGTATAAAAAAAATTTGTTTCCTAATGATCTATAATCATGTTTCTAGATCATGAAAGAAACGTATAGATGAAACATTGTAGAGAAATCACCATAGGTCTATGCAGAAGGGTTGAACTCATTGAAAGCATTTGAATAGTTTGTAATTTTATCTTCTTTGAATAGTATTAATAAACTATTTTAGAAGGTAGCATTTTTTAGATATGTTGTTTGAATCCTTTCTAAATTATAATATTGAGTTGAGAATATAATATATATTTCATGATGCTGATTGGAATTCTTGATTGAAATGAGAAATGTATATTATGTTATAGCTTGGGTAGTTTTGTATTTTGGGTTATCTGAATTCATGATGACAAAACATGTTTGGTGATACTTAAGATATTAGAAAAAAAATATTTTATTCTTTTAAGTAAGGAGTAGCCCTTCTCTTGAATGTATATTTATGATCTTTAAAGATACAAAAAAATATTTTTAGTTGAACTTGAGTATGGTGGTTACCAGGTTAACTGAAAAGAACTTTATCGATGCCATTGAGGAATTGAGAGATAGAAATATTATAGTATGTATAGGGAATTAATGAAATGAATAAGTATTTTTAATTGTTGAAAATGAAGTTAGAATATTTGTTAATGTTGAGAATGAAGTTAGCATGTTTGTTATTGATGGATTTCTATGTATCAATATGCATTGGAATCAACATGGTTGCATATAGGGATGCATTTCATGATAGATTTGTTTCTAATATCTCTATAATTTCCATTATCGATTGGTATCTATGAGTTTTTATTGAATGATCCATGGCATATTCAAGTGGTTAATGCTACAAGGGAATACCAAGCCTTGCAAAACAAGTACCACGATATGGATATTGTGTGGAAAGTATTTGATAACTATTGGGGAGATAATATTGGTAGCGTAAGACGAGTTGGTTGTAACCTATCAATGAGAGTAAACTAACGTATATTCAATAATTAATTTCTAGAAATATTTAAATGTAAAAGACCACATTCTATGATTCAACAATTTGGATAATGTATGTAAGATTGTAGTTGGCTTTAATATTTAAATCGATACTTGAATACATTCTCTGTGTTGAATAGAAGAGAGATTTAAATTTAAGCTATGAATAATAGACTAAGTTAATTAATAATGATGGTATTAATGTTTATAGGGAGTTTGTACATGCTTAATATTTAGGATGGATTTGTTTAGAATTGAAATGGCCATCTTGGAAATTGTGGGTGTAATCTATCAAATTTTTAAGAGGACTCTAAAGCTTGGCATGCATTATAAATTCATTGGTCAATAACTCTTGTGCTTATAATTATCTGAATTACACTTGGGAAAATGTTTTCTAGTTTCATCATGGTAAATGAAATATCGAGACAAGGGTTTCAACTAGTGACTAACGAATGCTACTCAATAAAATACTTTTTAGATTTATATTGAGCGAATGAAGGTGATAGCAAAGCGAAAGTGACCTTTAGTCTCCATTAAAAAAATAAAGTAAATATCTGGGTAAGACCCAAGAAAAAAAACTTGTATAGTTGATATCTATACTAAAGAAATAACCTTGGAGTTTGGAATTATTAGGACTAGTTTTCCCTTATTAGATATTGAGCTTGAGATCATTACTAGAATAAATAGGTTGGTCTTGTAAACTGTGCTTAGTACTCCTACACTAAAGGAAATGTGTAAAGAATAGATATTGGCATTGACCTTAGATATCATTCACTAAAGTAATTGTGAAAGGAGTAAAGACTAGGGTTTTACCTTTCAAAAGAATGAAAGGAATAGATCAATTAGCTTACAAAAATAGAAAGTTAGTTGATATAACAGGGATTTATATCTAGTACAATCCCAAAAAGACATATGGATATGTAGGGATGGATGCACCCATAAGACATGAAGTTAGATCTAGTAAATATTATAGGTTAAAGGTTCTCTAGTGAATGATTTCTAGAGATTCAACCAAGTAACTGATTGTATAAGAACCTCATAAAACCTTAGTGAAGTTATATATATATATATATATATATATATATATATATATGTGTGTGTGTGTATATAAATCTTGGTTAGACTTATATTTTTGAGTTTAGAAATTGGGTTATGATATTTGGTATCAGTGCATGGTTTGAAATGGAATTGACTCATGACGCCACACTATATGTTGGTATGTAATAGAAAATATACTTAAGTGATGGATATACCTTACCCAAAAAATATAGCTACAAAAAGTAAACCCATTTGTTTATTTAATATAACTAGGAATTTAGTTGTCGATAGGAGAAGTGACCCAAATATGAATGGTGGAACTGAATCCTATTAACTCTCTTATGTATGGTCAGGAATAATATAACAAAATAGAAGGAGAGGAAGTACTTCCCAATTATGAGGTAGACATGATAGACCAATGTAGGGGATAGAAACCCATAAGTAGGTTCCAAGAATCCTAGTTATGAAAGAGAGGATATCACTATGATAAGGGCCATACTTCGTGAGCAGGTGGAAACACATAAATAGTTTTTTGATGCCATGTTGAATAAATAAATATAGGCTAGTAACTCTAGACTAGATTAGAGAAATGAACCCCTTATATAGGCACAATAGGCCAAGTTGGTAAAGGAAATGAAACATTTAAAACCTTCCAAGTTCAATGGAGAGGAATATGATTACAAAGTTGAAACTTGGCTAAAGAGATAGAAATTTATTGTAATATGAAGAACTATTCCATAGGTACCTGAATATCCTATGCCACACTCCATCTACAAGGTGTTGTCTTGGATTGGTGGGAAACATTTAGTGAGGAACATGGGCTTGCATTAGTAGTTGATTTAAAATGAGAAGAGTTTGTAAAATCCTTTAAAGAGAGATTCCACATGGAGCACTTTTATTCCCAATAGTTTTAAGATTTCATCAAATTTTGATAAGGGACTAGGACTATGGAGGTATACTTCTAGAAATTCATCAAACTATTGAAGTATGTGCCTACATATAATGATAAAATTAAGACTCATAAATTTATACTAGGATTAGATATTAGAATACTCCATGAAGTGAACATGCGAGAACCCATTACTCTACAGAAGTCCTATGATCTAACTAGAAAAGTGGAAACTTTATCTCAATCTCTACTTTAACTAAGAAGGGTTGTCTGATCAGGATAAAGAGGCATTGAGAAAAAGAAATAATGTGGGTTTCATAAAATGGGAAGGAGAATAGGCATAAAAAAAAATTCTCCAAATAAGACAAAATGAATAATAGGAAGTAGAGGAAGTTTAGGAGAAGGTTCTAAGGAAATAATCGTAATCCTAACAATCCCAACAAGAATAAAAAACCCCAATCATAGGGATAGGTTAACTATCATTTAGTAGATAAAGCATAAGATGGATAGAAACAAAAAAATACATCTAGATCCCAAGACTAGGTGTTCTGAATATGGAGGACCACATTATGCTATTAATTGTCCACGTAGAGCAAAAGCAAGTTCAAAAGGAAAGAAACTGATGTAAAAAGAACCTATACAAAATATTTATGCAATAATAGGGAAACATAATCTTGAAGGGAAAGCTACTCCATTACTGATAAAAGGTATGATATTTGGTAGAAATATTAGAATTCTAATTGATAGTGGTGTAACTGATAGTTTTGTTTCCACTAGCTTAATTAAAAATATATCAGAAAGACTATGAATCTTGGCACATGGGTGGAAGGTTGAGTGTGGCTTAGAATAGACCTACTCTATTGATCAGTGCTACCATATGATTAAAATCATCTTACCTAGTGGTATAATTGTAGGTTACCTTTATATATCACCACTACATGCATTTGATGTAGTCTTAGGAATGGATTGGCTATAAGAACGTAAGGCAATGATCAAATTTCATGATATATGGATTGAGTACATGGATATTGTAAGGAAAGTAAAAAGAGTGTACAACTCACAAGGGGATTTTCAACCTCAAATTATCTCGGTAATGCAAATTAAGAAATCCATAAATAAGTGAGGAATGATCTATGTGGTTAAGATAAATAAAATTGGAAAATAAAAGAAGGAAGAGATATTTGGGAAACACCCAGTACTAAAAGAATTTAGATATGTATTTCAAAAATATTTACATAGAATACCTTTTAGTTGTAAATTTGATTTCATAATTGAGCATAAAATTGGAAAAGAGCCTATACGTAGGGTTTCTTATAGAATGAACCCCATAGAAATGCAACAACTAAAAGTGCATCTTTAAGGGTTGTTGGAGAAGAGGTTAATTTGACCTAGTGTGTCACCATGGGGTGCACCTATGTTATTCATAAATAAAAAATATGGTTCACTAAGATTATGTAGAGAGTATGGAATGTTAAACAATACAACTATCAAGAATAGATATCCTCTATCCAAAATTGAAGACCTTTTCAATCACCTTAAATATGCTACAATATTTTCAAAGATTGATCTGAAATCAGGATACCATCAACTGAGGAATCAGGAAGAGGACACCCATAAGAAAATTTTTAAAACTCATTATGGACATTGTGAGTTCATTGTCCTTCATTTTGTTCTTACAAATACTTTGATGGTATTTGTGAATTTGATGAACATCATTTTTAGGAAATAGTTGGATCGATTTGTTCTTGTATTTCTAGATGTAATTATGGTATACTCCCAAAATAAGACAGAGCATAATAGACACATTAGGATCATGTTGAAGCTACTAAGGAAGAACCAATTATATGGGAATTTGTCCAAATGTGAGTTTTATATGTTACAAGTGCAATATTTAGGGCATATAGTATATGTAGAAGAAATTGTAGTGGATCCTAAGAAATAGAAGCTACTTTGAATTGACTGTCACCCATAAATGTGATAGAAGTCCGAAGTTTCATGGGTTTGACCAGATATTATAGGCTATATGTGAAATATTATACCAAAATAACCTCTCCAATAGCTAAACTTAAGAGTAAATGGAAATAATTTAAATGGATTGATAAATGTGAGGTATATTTTGAACTGCTTAAGAAAAATCTTACTACACCTCCTATACTAAAAAATATGATCCTCAAGGTAGTTTTACTATTTACACAAATGCATATTTGGAAGGGTTGGGTGGAGTGCTCTCACATAATGGATCAGTGGTAGCCTATGGTTCAAGGAAACTAATACGATATAAGGTGAATTATGCAACCCATGATCTAGAACTGGCAACGATGGTGTTTGGTCTCAAAAGTTGGTAACACTATTTGGTAGGGAGAACCTTTGAGTTGAGGATAATCAAAGTCTAAAATGCATATTTACTCAACCCCTATTAAATTCCATGTAGATAAGGTGGATGGAATTTATTTCTAAATATTATTTTAGCATTGAATGTATCAAAGAGAAGGAAAATACAGTTATCGATGCACATAGTAGGAGAAAAAACATAGTTGTTATGACTCACATCCATGTAGAATTGATGGAACAAGTCAAGGAAATGTAACATCAGAATGTGTATTACCACAAAATTTGAGAAATGATGGTAACAAAACCCAAGGAAAATGGGGAATTCAATATTAAGGATAGATTCCTATGCTTTAAGGATATGATAGTAATTTTTGATATGGATGATCTGAGGAAAATGAAAATGAATGAGGCACATAGGTCTTCGTACTTTGCTCACCCATGAAGTGCTAAAATGAGAGAAAATATGAAGAAATTTTTTTGTTTGCTAAGAATGAAGAGGGAAATAACTGAATTTATCACCAAATGTCTCAATTGTCAAAAAGTAAAGGCAGAATATAGACACCTTACTGGACTACTATATCCACATGATGTACCTATGAAAAAATGGTAAGTGGTCTCTATGGATTTCATTGTAGGTTTACCTAAAACTAGGATTCTAAATGATGTAATATTAGTGTGGTCGATAGACTAACCAAGGTTGCACATTTTATACCCAACAATACTAAGGATGACATCATAATTGTGGATAATAGATTTACCAAAGAGATATTTTAGATTTATGGTTCTTTGAAAGTAATCATATTGGACAAGAAATCGAGATTTATATTCGAGTTTTGGAAAGCTTTACATCATGCCATTGGTATAATGCTAAACATCAGTTCTACTTATTGCCCAAAAATTTATGGACAAACTGAAAGAGTGAACCAGGTGTTGGAGTACATGCTTTACATGCACTATATGGATAAGAAGACCCAGTGGAATGATTATTTACATCTAGTAGAGTTTGCCTACAATAATGGTCACCATTTTACCTTAGGCATGACTCCATTTGAGGTTGTATATGGTAGAAGGTGTAGGACACCATAAAATTAGGATAATATAGATGATCAAGTTGTGATTGAATCAAACATGGTCAAATAAATGGAATAGTAGTTAAAAATAATTAGGGAAAGGCTAAAATAATTTATGGACTGATACAAAAGTTTATTTGATCTTAAGATATCACCAAGGAATTTTGTTGTAGGTGACAAAGTGTTTCATAGGGCAAAACAAAAGAAGAGCACTATTAACTCCATGAAAGTAGACCTTAATTTTATTGGATCCTTTGAAACTATAGATAAGATTAGTCCTATGGCATATCGACTTGCCTTACCACCCAATTTTTTGAATATATGTGACACCTTTCATATTTCTTTGCTTAGAAAATATGTAGCTAATCCTAACCATGTGTGGGATTTATCTAATTTGGAGATGGTGAATCTAGAGGCTATAACGGTTCAACCAGTAAAAATCCTTGATTTTCAATCCAAATAAATAAGGAAAAGGACTCTAGAGAAATGCAAGGTCTAGTGGAACCACTACTCCGAAAGAAATGCTACTTGAGAAAAAGTAGTAGACATGCAAAAAAAATTCCATTATTCTTTGAAAATACTTTGTAATTATTCTAATTTTAACTTTGACATTACACAAAGTACTATGTTAATCCTAAGGGGGGAGGATGTCATGACCCTACCATGGTAGGCATTTTACTTCGATGAAACTTACATTTTGTTGTGTTATTTTACTAAATAAGATGATTGTCTATTTCTTATTTTATTTATGCATGGAATACAATGTATTGAAATTATGCATTTAATTAATGGAATAACTGAATATTTCATGTTGGATAGTGTATCGCTCCAAATTTTTTGCATCCCTACCTTCAGGCTATAGGATCCGTGCCCGGAAGGAGGATGGGAAAAGGATGGCACGGTACCTCGGACTGAGAGGCCTTGCGAAGGTCCCGCCTCTCAAGGGAGGTGTATTATGGTGATTTTTCGACGGATGGTGGGTTCACCAGGAAACATTTAATGGCAGTTTCCACGCCTAGGTTGGGAATGTGTTTTATGTGTTCAGTTTTATCCTTAAACATCCAAGTCCTAGGTTTGGCCAAAATGCGTCTAAGCTATTCTATATGAAGATGCAGATTAAATGAATACAGAAGAACAAAATTAGACAAAAAATAGAGAGAATAATATGGATTAAAGATCAATACCTGATCCGGATGTCTGATGAAGATTCTGATTCTTGAAGCAGTCAGGATCGTCTGGAATTCGACAGGATCGTCTGAGATCTGACAAGATCGTCTGAGATCTGACGAATTCATTAGATGAATTTGTTAGAGACCTGCAAACAGAAAAATAGATGCAAAATACAGAGAATGCAACAATGCTAACATAGGGAAACAATGTAAAATGACAATAACAATATCAAACTAAAAATTATAAACAGAAACATGAATGCATCATACTGATTTAATGACAATTATAACTTAATTATGCATTTGATCTAGATGGGTGAACTCCAAGATGCAAGATAGCATGAAATAGTAAATAAACTAGCTAATTGCAGAATAAAACAATGAGAGAAAAGGATGAAGAAATGCAAACTCTGGGCACTGATTGCCCCAATGTTGACTGCAGTCGAAATCGTCTCGCATTGGTACGAAATCGTCTCTGATTCGACAGGATCGCCTCCGATCTGAACAGGATCGTCTGCGACGATGTAAGCTTGCTCCGGCTAAAAAATACTAAGGTACCTGCAACAAAATTTGAATAGAACTAATGCAAATAGCAATTTAGGATGTCTTAATGCGTGTGAAGTCAAGTTACAGGAATTATCAGCCAGGGGGATGCTAAGGGGAGGGCTTAGGATTAAATAGGCTTAGGAGGGAGGTTAGGAGGTTGGAGATCATCCCTATTTGGGAGATCTCCAATGGGGAGGGTCTCTAATGGCGTAGACACGCTTCTGCCCGGATTAGAGACGTCGTTGGAACAGAGACTAATTGTGCAAAATCAGTTTTGGGACAAGATCGTCTGGACGTCCTAGCCTAGACGAAATCGTTCGATCTGAGGCGATATCGTCTGATCGACGACGATATCGTCAAACGGTCAAAACAAACTCTAAAAATGGTGCGGGAAAGGAGGAAACGGATTAAGCGACGGTTTGGGAGCGGTTTTGGAGGTTAAAATTTGAATTTGAATTATTTACTAGAGTAAATGTAATTATTAAGGTTTTACTATGCCAATTTTAGGGTGCTACATTTTGCCCCCTCTTTAGCGAATTTTTTGAAGAAAATGCGTTAAAGATGAGTTCTTCTCGATCTACGAGAAAGCAAAAATTATTCCCATTTTTAGGCGACGATTCTTGGTCGAATCGTACGATAGCTGACTATGGTGCCCCCTCCGTGTTTTTACCCAAATCGAACGTTTGAGGTAAAAACGTGGAAAAGCAAAATTTTAAAATGTTTTTAATTGTGTTTTGAATAAAATTAAGAAAAATAGGGTAAAACCCTAATTCATTTTTACTGTTCATTTTTCTGGTTTTTAGAGCTCTGGAGAAAAAATGGTGGAGACAGCGCACAGATCGACAGAGGTCCGACGCGGGCTACGGGTAAGAGTCTAAACTTAGTTTAGAATGCTTTAAGTTGAATTTACATGCTTTTTAGGTGAATTTTGAATAAATTTTGAGCATCGCGGCCATTTTTGGGCCGTCGACGTCGTCGGGACGAAATCGTCTCGATTTCGACGAAATCGTCTCAAGTTCGCCGATTTCGTCCAAGGGCGAAATCGGCGAAAGGGGGACGATTTCATCAAATTAGGGACGATTTCGGCTTGCGAAATCGGAGACGATTCTGCTCAAATTTGGGACGATATCGTCCAATAGTGGACGATATCATCATTTGTAAAATTGAACTTATTTTAACTTGCATTATTAATCACTTGAGTTTGTTATTAATGATTGTTTGTTATTGTTGTTGTTTATGTTGCAGAGAGGTTTACTAAAGAGCAGAGAATGGAAATACGGCGGGTTGAGAGATGACTTGGCCGCTCTATCACAGGCAGAGCGGGATCAGCTGGCTCAAGCCGGCTTACAACATGTGGCAGAAATGCCACAAGTTTCTACAGACATGGGGCTACTGACAGCCCTGGCAGAGAGGTGGTATCCGGGTTCTTCCTATTTCTGGTTACCGACAGGGGAGATGACTCCCACATTGGAGGATGTATGGAGGATCCTGAGGATCCCCATACAAGGACGGTTGATCACTCCTACGGCCAATCAGGGCCATGCTATGATGCGGTTGTGTGGCGACCCGAGCTTCACCCTGGAGAAGGGCGGAGTGAACATCGAGGCGCTGCGTCAGATGCCTGGGGCATCCAGACTCACACAGGTTTTGGCCGAGTGGTGGGTGGACTTCGCTGTGCCACCAGAGTGGGTGCAGGGTACCATGGGTGCTAGCAGATGTGATCTACGACATGCGAGACCATGGTTACAGATTTTCTTGGGGCAGTTTTGTTCTATGCCGATCGTACAGGATCCTGCATGGGGTCGTGTACAAGGGCGGCCGATGTCTGGTGATGACATCGCTTCTACAGGTTTGGTGCTAGGAGCACATTGTAGTGCGAGAGGCCGGTAGGGCTTCCTTTGATAGGGATTGATGGGGAGAGGCCCCGAGTTTTCTACTGGTGGCTCCGGAGAGGGTCACAACGGCGGATTGATCTGCCGATGTCCCGGAGACTGCTGGATGACCTTGTCCCGGACCAGATCACCTGGAGGCCATGGCGAGAGCACCCAGGGTGGGCCGAGGATGGACAGGAGCTGGCTCGCATCAAGCGAGTCTACTGGCTATGGATGGAGAGGGGAGAGGTGGAGCTCCACCGCTACGACCGAGTTTTGTGATAGTTCGGTCTACAGTAGGGGATCCCATCTCTCAGGGATTACGAGTTTTCTCGGACTGTCCGGGATAACACCATAGTGAGCGGGGCTCCAGATATGCAGCGCTTCTGGAGTCAGGACACGGATGATGCCCCCATTCAGCCAGTGGATGGGGACGACGTAGGGGTTGCAGACGGCTATGATGCCTGGTACGTAGGCATCCGCCCTCCTCGGATGACGAGGGCTTAGGGTCCGATTCACGTAGTTGTGCGTCGGATGGGGAGGCGGCACCAGGAGGCTATGGAGGCGGCCCAGGGTCACGGAGGGAGAGAGCTGAGGAGAGCACAGGTGCAGCAGAGGCCACGGTAGCGGGAGAGGAGGGAGGAGAGACCCCCTTCTCCATAGAGAGAGAGGCCACCATCGCCCGATAAGGGCAAGGGTGTTGACACTGGGGAGAGTAGCGAGACAGTGACTCTTCGAGCGGAGACAATCCATCTCCAGGCACAGGTGCAGACCCTACAGGAGGAGGCTGCACGACACCGAGCTGAGGTGACACAGCTCAGAGACGAGATTGCACGCCTCAGAGCACGGGGTGGAGGGGCGAGCACTCGGGAGCTAGCATGGGCTATTGCCCAAATCACTTTTTACCAGACATTATACTACCAGATGGTGCCAGAGGAGGAGAGATTACCACTGTCGGCTAACATCGCAGATCCGATCAGGATAGGGTCATCGAGGACTTCATCCCGATCGACGACTAGGACTCGCAGTACCACACATACTGCGATGGGGCCACCTCGTCCACCTCAGGGCGGGGGAGGAGATGAGGCTGAGAGCTCGAGGGGTTCTCGAGGCTAGACTATTGCATGACACTATACAGATTGAGACATAGTTTTTATTATTTTTGAGAGAGGATTGAGTATGCCGAGGTATAGATTGTGGCATACCGATCCAGTTTTGAGATGATGTATATATATTTGTGATATATATAGATGAGATATTTTTTGATCATATGACTTGTGTCTTATGTATTTTTATGATGCTTTAATGTTTTTGATTGATTGATTTGATGATTGGATTGAGGATTCATGTAATTATGTCTTTTGAAATATTATGGTTTGAATGTCATGCTGTAAGATTTTAAATGAAATAATCTGATGTAACAAATTGGTTGTTTGTGATGTGATGTGATAAAAGATAAAAGAGACTTCTAACAATAATTTCAAAGGACATTGTCGCTATTATAGACCATTTCATGGAGTCGCCGCTCACTCGGTCGTCAAGCTAATCCCAGTATAGAAATATTGTTAAAAGTAAAAGAGTGCTTAAGAGACTGTCTTAAGACTTTGGTGCAATGGTGCAAATGATGATGATGATGGTTTGTTTTCAGATTTTCATAAAAATAGTATGCATGAAATAATGTTAAAATGATTTTTGCTAGGCATAAATTCCTAAGTGTGATAAAATTTTTGGATAATTCCCTAGGAATTATACCATCATTGCAAAATTGAAGGTTGACATAATGACATGAAATAATGATAATGTGCATGCTTTTTGTTTTGAAAACATAATTGTATAACAGAATGATTTAAGTCATATGGTTTTCATGGATTGATTTTTAAATAAATGGGGAATAAAAATTGTTACAATGGTTTGCGCTAGGCATAGAATATGTAGGTATAGACTTATACCATCATCGCGAAATCCAAAAAGAGATAGTTTTATTGCATGATTGATTTTTGATAAACAGAAAATATGAAGATAAGGACTTGCGCTAGGCATAAAATTCCAATTTTGGTTTTGGAACTATACCATCGTCGCGAAAGTCGACAATATATATATATGTGTTTTGATTGTATGGTTTTGAAAGAAATTTTGATTTTTTCTATTATGTATGTAGTTGTCTTTAGACTAAACAACTGTACTTTTAAAGAAGAAAATGAATTTATTCCAAACAATTTGCAAAAAATATTTCAAAGTATCTTAAAGACAAAAGTTAGATTTATAAGGAATCCCATGTGCATATGTGAATTCATTTCCAATCTTGATTTATCATAATGATACACAAAATCTCTCAAATACAAATGTGTGTGCAATTGCATTGTTCATTTACCAGTTTGAGCAAGATAATATGATACAAGTGATTTGAATGAACCAAATAAGTGTTCATTAACCATGATGTAGATGCATATAACCATACTAGACTACTATGTAAGTCGGATTATCAAGAGCTAGCTAATCCATAAGCAGACATAGGTCTGTACAAAAGAAGGTCGCTAATGTGACGGACATATCGCCACGCTAGGAGTTACCCAAGGCCAAGCGGGTTGGGCACAAACCACCTGTTATGGGGCTTACCTCACAGTTTTCGAATAATTGAGAATTCCAGGGATTCAAGCTCATCAACCCTTCTTTTCTTTTCAAAGGGTAGGGAAAGGGATTTTATTGCTTTTGCTTTTGCTTTCATTTCTTTCTTTTGCTTTCTTTTGTATTTTTTGCTTGATAATGCTGTAATGATGAAAATAATATTTTTTTTTTTTCTTTTTTTTTTTTCTCTTTTTCTTGAACTTTGCTTTTTCTTTTTGTGCTAGGGATACTTGCTCGGATTAGCTGTAGAGCAAGGGATTTTTATTCTGGGTAGGGGTGAGCTTGTCCTTTTGCCAATTCTCAAAGATTCTAGACCATGTGCATGATAGGATAGCAGGGGAAACTTTTCGCTCAAGAAACCACTTCTACTATGTAGCAAAGCATGGAAATTACAAATATAATCATTTTATTGTGAAAGGATGTGCTTGGTTTAAGTAAATAACAAGATCAATTCTCTGTGCTCAAACTTTATTTAATTGAATTTTGTGAACTTTGATATAAGAGAGATTAGTAATCATGCCAGATAAAATCAAGATATTTATTTTTGTGTTTGTGAAAGTGAGGGATTCCAAATAAATGCTAATTTATCCAAAATAATTTGAAACATATAACTGCAACATTTGTAAGAAGAAATATATATAAATACTTTTTGAGAAGTTTTGAGAATGTTGACTCTCTCTTTCTTCTTTATGTTGTTTTGGTTTCGAAAGAGTCAAGAATATTGCTGTTTTTTTATTTTTATTATTATTTTTTTGTTTTTGAAAGAATTAACAAGTGCCATAAATAAATGCAACAAATAGTTTTGAAGATTTTGATGATTATGAATGTTTTTGGTGTTTTTGAATTTATAAATTGAAAGAAATACAAAATAGTGATTTTGAAATATTTTAAACAAATATATACAAGGATGAAATGACCAAATTTATACATAGTAACGTTTAAGATGCAAAATGTTCATGGGTTCTTTAAGTTCTTTACCATCTAAGGTAGATAATTTGTATGCTCCTGATTCAAATTTAGCGAGTGATAATGTATGGTCCAAGCCGGTTGGGCTCAAATTTACCTTTAAGGTCCTTAGTTGCATTAGTATTTTTTTTATTTTCTTTTAAAACAAGGTCGCCGATCTCAAAGGATCGATGACGAACTTTTTTAGCATATGATCTTTTAAGCTTGTTTTGGTAGGCACGGAGATGCTCCAAAGCATTAATGCATTTTTCATCTAGGAGTTCCAGCTGACTGAGTCTACCAACTCGATATTCATCTCCTACTTCGGTATCTTGAAGTAGCAGAGCCAAAGAAGGAACTTCTAATTCAAAGGGAAAAATGGCTTCAGCACCATAAACCAAAACAAAAGGTGAAGTTCCAGTGGGGGTTCGAACACTAGTTCGATAGGCCCACAAGGCTGGATATAACTGAATGTGCCAATCACGGCCAATTTTATTGACCAATATTTTGAGAATTTTGATTAAGGTTTTGTTAGATGCTTTTGCTTGACCATTACCCTGAGGATAATAGGGAGTGGACCAGCGATGTTGAATCTTATATTTTTGGCATAATTTTTTAACATCTTTATTTTTGAAACAAGTTCCATTATCGGAGATGAGATTTGCAGGAATTCCGAACCTACAAATGATTTGATTAAAAATAAATTTAGAGACTTGTGTGCCAGTGCAGGAAGCTAAAGGCATAGCTTCAACCCACTTCGTGAAATACTCAGTGGCGGTTATGATGAATTTGTGTCCATCAGATGACACAAGATTGATTTTGCCAATAATATCTAAACCCCATTTTGAAAAGGGCCAAGGAGATGAAATAGCCTGCAGTTCTTGTGCAGGCGCATGGACAAGGTCAGCATGTTTCTGGCACTTGTCGCAATGGCGCACATAATCATGTGCGTCATTCTCCATGGTAGGCCAAAAGTATCCTATCCTAAGGAGCTTTTTAGCAATGACACTACCACTGAAGTGTCCTCCACAAGATCCATCGTGGGCTTCACTCAAGGCTGATTTGGATTCTTCTAAATTCAAACATCTTAATAGGATACCTTCAAAAGATCTCCTATATAAAGTATTGCCAATTATTACAAATCGACTTGCTCGTCTACGTAATAACCGACGCTGGTTTCTATTAGAATTGGCAGGGAAAGTCCCATTTTGGAGAAAATCAAATATATCCGTATACCAAGGTTCGGGAGTAGTTTCATTGATTAGAAACACATCCAAAGGTTCTAAGCATGACTTATTTGAAGCGGGTTCCTGGAGTCGACGAATAATGATAGTGGCATATTCGTCATCTAACTCCAAGGGCAGGAGAGATGCAACTACGGCCATAGCATCAGCTGCACGGTTGCAAGTTCGAGGAATAGCTTCCAAGGTAACTTGATCAAATAGAGACATTAATTGTAAAACATAGGCTTTATATGGGCGTAGTTTATCATCTCTCGGTCTGATAAACTTCATTAATTTGGTTTATGACAAGTTGAGAATCACCAAAAACTAACAGATGTTTAATTTTTAGCGCCAAGGCAGCTCGTAATCCAAGGATTAGAGCTTCATATTCAGATAGTATTGTTAGTGCAAGCAAATGTTAATTTGAAGGACAGAGGAATAAGATGTTTTTGTGGGGATATTAAAATAATACCCGCACCAGCCCCACTCATGCATCGGGCTCCATCAAAGTATAAGGACCATTGTTCAATATGGTCTGCCTCTAATTGAAGGCATTCATCAGGAAACTCAATGATGAGGGGATGGGTAGACTCTAAGGGTGCAGCAGCTAATTGATCTGCTATGATTTGACCCTTAACAGACTTTTGTCCTATGAATGTGAGATCAAACTCGCTTAGAGCAAGAACCCACTTGGCTGTGCGACCCGATAAATAAGGTCGACTCATGAGATACCTTAAGGGATCATATTTAGCAATGACATAAGTTTTTTGACTAAGCATATAATGGCATAATTTTTGCGTAGCAAACATGACTGCTAGACATAATTTTTCTAATGTTGTGTATCGGGTTTCATAACTGATGAAGGTTCGGCTAATATAATAATTAGCACGTTCTCTCTTTTCATCATCAAGCTGAGCTAACATAGCTCCTAAGGCAGAATCGAAGCTGAAATATACAGGAGAAATGGGCGATCAGGTCTAGGCGGTGAAAGCACAGGTGGATTAAGGAGGTATTGTTTGAGAAGTTCAAAAGCTTCTCTACATTCGTCGTCCCAATTAAAAGGGACATCCTTCTTAAGAAGTTTAAGAAAGGGACCGGTTTTGTCCGCCAGCTTATCGATGAAGCGACGGATGGCTTGAAGCTTACCTTGTAAACTTCGTAACTCAGATATATTAGTAGGTGCGGGCATATCAGTGATAGCCGCAATCTTGAGAGGGTCGATTTCGATACCACGTAAAGAAACTAAAACCCCTAATAGTTTATCGGACTTAACTCCGAATATGCATTTGGTTGGATTTAATCGAATAAGATATTCTCGTAATCGATTAAAAACTTTTCTCAAATCATCTAAATGATTATCTTCATTAATAGAGCGAGCTATAATATCATCTACATAATCATGTAGGATATCATGCATCATATCATGAAAAATATAAGTCATAGCTCGTTGATATGTTGCACCTGCGTTCTTTAAGCCAAATGGCATCACTTTCCAACAAAAGGTACCCCAAGGGGTAATAAAGGTTGTTTTAGCCTGATCTTTGAGGAGCTATCCTGATCCGATTATAATCTGGAGAATCCATCCATTAAGGACATCATCCCACTCCCGATAGTAAAGTCAATGATTTGATCCATGTTTGGAAGAGGAAAATCATCTTTAGGGCATGCAACGTTAATATCTCTAAAATCTGTGCAAACCCTAACTTTGGTGGCTTCTTTCTTGGTGACTTGGAACTACATTTGAGATCCATTCAAGCATAATCAATAGCTTGTATAAAAACAACATTCAGGAGTTTTTCTAACTCCCCTTTGACTAGCAGAGCCACTTTGGGATGCATTTTTCTAAGTTTTTGTTTAACGGGTTTAGCATCCGGATGGACCACTAGGTGATGCATGACTACAGAAGGGTCTAGACCTGGCATATCTTCATATGTCCAAGCGAAGACATCTTCATATTCTTTAAGGAATGCAATGTATTGTTCTTGTTTTTCTTGACTTAATTCTGATCCAATATTGATTATGTGAGGACTATCCTCAGTTCCAATATTAATTTTAATGACGTTTTCTACCTCCATGTGTAGATCTCTTTCAAAATTAGGTGGGGCGGGTGAAACGCCCAATTCTTGTAATTCTTGTAAGGTTAATTTGGATAATTCATCTTGAGGATTAGTGGCCTCAAGTTGGGCTATAGTTGGTATAGAACCATCAAAATAAAATCCATTGTGTAACATCTCTTCAACAGAGACGTCGTGGAAGATATCTCCTTCCAACTCCTCATCGGAGTCAGCAATCATTTCGGGGTAAGCTATGGATAGCATGTTACATGTAAATGGCTGATTTTTTAGAGGCAAATCATCACACCTATCCAAATAATCTTGATAACATATGAGTTGATCATCATCTTCAAAAGGAAAGGGTTGACCCTTACTAGGAAATAGGCCCACACCATAGTGGGCAGGCCACGGTTCTACCTCGAAAGGTTCTTTCATGCCATTTTGGAAAGGTCCCAAGCCTTTCCCTTTATATCCCATTTTAAGCATTATGGGTTTAGCTTTAATATATTCATTGGTAAAATAACATCGAGCATATCCCTCATGATGAGTTTTGATATTTCGAGGGATTCTTCCCCAGTCATATCCTTTATAAATGAAGGCACAACTCCCGACTTGATAAATACTTCCCATAGGTTGTGGGAGGCCCAAAGTACGAGGAGATGGCGGCAAGTTATTTAAAAGAATTGAATTTTGCATGAAAGCATTTGTTTTTTTTGATATTAGGATTGTGGATAGATCTGGTAAAAGTTCATCAGAAAGAGTATAAGATGTAGAAGGATCATTCCCTATATCTTTAGATGTGGAAGGTATGATAGATGTTGAAAATGTGGAAGTGTTAAGAGATGGGTCTATAGGTTTTGAAATTATAGGGATAGAACATGAAGGATTGGTTGTAGATTGAAGATCTTTTTGAGGTTCTAGAGTGGTTTGTTTAGAAGATTGTTGATCTATATATGAGGATGAAATTAATGGAGGGGAAATAGGTGAAGTTATGGGTGTGTGTTTCATAGTTTTAGATGAAAAATAAGAATTAGGATGTGTGGATGACAGAGCAGGGCAAAATTGCACTCCAACGGGTTCTGCCAAAGCACACATATCAAAGGGTCTAGGGTCACCATGGATAGTGACCAACTGATTTTTAAATTTGAATTTAACACATTGGTGTAAAGTTGATGGGACAGCCCGCATTGCATTGATCCAAGGATGACCCAAGAGTATATTGTACGATGCGGGGCAATGTACAATAAACACGGTCGTATCTAGAGTTCGAGGACCAACTTGCAATGGGATGGTAATAACTCCACACGTTTCTTGTGTTTCGTCATTGAAAGCTTTGATAATCATGTCAGTTTTCTTCATTTCATCACTTCTAAAGCCAAATCGTTGGTAGAAGTCAAAAGTGCAAATGTTTAGAGATGAACCATTATCAATCAAGACTCTTTTAACAGCTACATCTCCAATTAGAGCAGTAATATATAAGGGATTATCCTTATGTAAACTGTGTTGTGGGATATCTTTATCCCGAAAGTCAATACAATCAACTTCTCGAGTGATGATAGTATTGGCCATGGCTTCAGGTTGAATGTTTTGAGGTACCATCATTTGGCTTAATGTAAGCATCAACTCATCCCTATGGGTAGGAGAAGATCTTAATAAATCCAAAAGGGAAATTCTGGCTGTAGTATTGGATAATTGCTCATTAATATTGTAAGGGGGTTTAGGTTGAACATTAGAAGTATGATTCCCTTTATTGGGATTTTTCAAAACGAATGGAGCTGATCCATCATTCTGGTTTGGTTCTTGTTGAGAATTTTGAGCCTGTTGTCGGGTAACGACTCCAATGGTACCTACAATGTTATATTGAAGACGCTGAACTGGTCTCGGTCGAGCATTTATGGCTTGTTCATCAGGGAGGAATTGATTAGAAGAAGGTCGAGTAGTAACTCTTCTAGGAAATGGTTCTTCTGGAACCATAGCATCTGTGATAGGTTGAATAGGATCTGATTCATTTTCAGAACTATTCGATTGGTTTGAAGTGATGTCTATTTCACTTTCAGTATTTGATTCTATATCACTAGAATCTGGAGTTTGAATATTATGTAGGGGCCTGGTCGTAACCATGGATAAGGTTGTGTCAAATATTTGAGGATCATGATTAAGTAAATGTCCGCTAATAGTTCCTACATATCGGGTAGGAGGAGGAACATTATGATGTTCGATTTGATTGGCCACCTCTTTACCATGTCTTGGTAAAGGGTGTTGAAATATGTCTAATGATTGATTAGCATTTTGATTTTGATTTTGGGGAATGTTCTTTTGAGGATTATTAGGAGCATTTTGTTTAGGTTGGAAGGCTTGCACCTCCATTTCATTATTATCAATCAGATCCTGTATTTTATGTTTCAACCTTTTACAAGCGTTGGTAGAGTGTCCAGGTCCTCTATGAAAATCATAGTGTAAGTCAGCTCTGTATCCGGGTATAGTTGGATCAGGTTCCCGGATAGCTGGTAATTGGATCAAACCTCTTTCGAGTAATTGAGGTAAAATAGTTGATAATGGTTGATTCAATCTAGTAAATTCTCGAGGAGGCTTATCAGGAGGTTTCAATATAAATTTTTTTGTTGTTTTCGTTGCATTGATATTAGCAACATTTCTCTGTCAGTGACTCCGTCACCTACAACTTGTTTGTTTTTATATTGATTTCTAGATGTTTTCTCATCATCCTTCTTCCTAAGTTGGCCTCTCCTAATGAGGGCATCTTCTACTCTTCGAGCTAAATCTATAGCCTGATCGAAGGTAGTTAAAGTAGCAGTTGATAGCTCATAAGATATTTGTTCTTGTAAATTATTGATAAAAATGTCCAACATTTCCCTATAAGGTAGCACAAAGTGCAGTTTTCCTGTCAACTGCCTCCATCTAGCTAAGAAATCGGCAAAACATTCATCCTTGTCTTGTTTTAAGTTGTATAAATCTTTAATGGTTACATGCCTCTCGATGTAGGCACTAAATTGATGGACAAAAGATTCAGTTGTTTCTTCAAAGTTTCTCAAAGAATGAGTGGGCAATTGATAGTACCACTCTAATGCCATTCCACCTAAACTTTTTGGGAACATTTTTAGTAATAGCAAGTCATCATGTGATATATCATGACATGCTATCCTAAACATGCGAAGATGCTCTATGGGATCTTCGGTTCCTTTATATATAGGCAGGATAGGCATGGGAAAATGCTTAGGGTAAGGTTGTGCTACAACTATGGGATCCAAAGGTTGACTACATATCTCTCGATAATTGTACGAGGGACGATAAGGATCTATCTGGTCCATACGCGAAGCTAACTGTTTCACCATGGCTTCCAGATTACTAGTTTGCCCACCATATTGGTTCGGTAGGGCATTGATATGGGATTTGTGAGCATATGATGGAGGGACATGAAGATTAGATGCTATGTTGCTATTGTGTAAATTGTTGGTAGGAAAGGTGTTATGAAGGAATTTTGAAGTTGTATTATGTTGTATTCCAGATTGTTGAAAATTGGTGTTTGGCTTCATTTTAGGTTTTTGTTTACTTGAAGCATATTGATCAATAGTTTGGCGAAGTAAAGCAGTGAAGGAAGTTTTCTTTTGTGTGGGAATGATTTTAGGCTCAATAACAGGTTCCTTAGGAGGTTGGGTAACCTGTTGTTTTGGCATGTTTTGAATCATAGTGACCATATCTCTATTGGATGGTCCAGCCTTGTCACTTTCTTGATCAATGAAAGACAAGGGATTAGTGCGCACATCAAACATATGTTCCATGGCTGCTTGAGTGTCACTAATTTGCCCTTTATCAATACGAACTGCCATATTAAGAACACCAATGTTATTATTGAAAAATTTCCAGAAATGATCTACGTTGTCAAAAGCAATAGTTCCATCTGGAGCTACTCTAGGGGATGAGGATCCATCCTCTTTAACATTTTCTTCTTGTTCATTGTCTTCACCTAGGTCATCTTCTGGTTGATCTAGAGTTTCTCCTTCCGGAATTGGATCTTCAGGAAGGTCATTTGGGTTTCTAGTTTTATCTTCTAACCAATCTTCTTCTTCTCCTTCAGTTTGTTTACCATTCCTAAGTTTAGGCATTGTGCTTAATTTAGATTTCAGAAAATATATATATATATATAAATATATATATATATATATATATATATATATATATATATATGCAACAAGTTTAAGAGGTATATATTAATTATATACCTACTACAATATTTAAAATGAAATGTTTTGGTTTTTGTTATGTTTTTTAGTTTTTTTCTTGTTTTTGTAATAATATTGTAAAGATAAACAACAACACAATAAATGCAAGAAATAATACTGAAAGTAATGATCTAGTTTTCTATAAACAATTTATAAATATCATTAATGGGCTCGAGTTCTTCAGGAGTCATGAAGTGTTCTTCTTCAAATTGAAAGTTTTCCTTCAAAAATTTAATGAAAAGAGCTATAGTGATATTATCTGTCTCAGATCCTGGTTGATAGAAGTAAAGCTCGTGGCAATACTCTCGATATAACATAGCTCGAGGAACTCTATTCCATATTTCCCTATCCGTAAGAACAACCTCTTGGTCTTCTACACGACCTAGGAACTGGTGTATAATGGCTGCGTTCTCGAGGTATTCCTCGAAGGTGAACAATTCTGAAGACACAAGAGCTCTCCTATAAGCTAACCATCTATGGCGGGCTCTCTGAAGTTCATGATAAAAGACGAGTTGATGAGGATCCAGGATTCTATCTAGGACTAGCCTCTTGATTTGTTTAAGTTTTGTTGACCTAGATGAAATGACACTAAGTCTTCTATCAAGTTCGTCCCACAAAAGTTGATTTCTATCTGTTTTAGGCACACTAAGCACAGAATTGATTTCTATGGCTGCTAATTGGTTTTCAACATTTATAGTAACTGCTAATATTTTCTTAGGAGCTACCATCTAAACATGATATGCAACTTATTAGTTTTAAATGATTTGAAATGCATCTATGTTTTGGTTGTTTTATATATATATTTTTTTTTGTTTTCAAAAGGTTTAAAATGTATTCACGTCGGGTTCACCAAAATGTATCGCTCCAAATTTTTCGCATCCCTACCTTCAGGCTATAGGATCCGTGCCCGGAAGGAGGATGGGAAAAGGATGGCGCGGTACCTCGAACTGAGAGGCCTTGCGAAGGTCCCGCCTCTCAAGGGAGGTGTATTATGGTGATTTTTCGATGGATGGTGGGTTCACCAGGAAACATTTAATGGCAGTTTCCATGCCTAGGTTGGGAATGTGTTTTATGTGTTCAATTTTATCCTTAAACATCCAAATCCTAGGTTTGGCCAAAATGCGTCTAAGCTATTCTATATGAAGATGCAGATTAAATGAATACAGAAGAACAAAATTAGACAGAAAATAGAGAGAATAATATGGATTAAAGATCAATACCTGATCCGGATGTCTGATGAAGATTCTGATTCTTGAAGCAGTCAGGATCGTCTGGAATTTGACAGGATCATCTGAGATCTGACAGGATCGTTTGAGATCTGACGAATTCATCAGACGAATTCGTCAGAGACCTGCAAACAGAAAAATAGATGCAAAATATAGAGAATGCAACAATGCTAACATAGGGAAACAATGTAAAATGACAATAACAATATCAAACTAAAAATTATAAATAGAAACATGAATGCATCATACTGATTTAATGACAATTATAACTTAATTATGCATTTGATCTAGATGGGTGAACTCCAAGATGCAAGATAGCATGAAATAGTAAATAAACTAGCTAATTGCAGAATAAAACAGCAGAGAAAAGATGAAGAAATGCAAACTCTGGGCACTGATTGCCCCAATGTTGACTGCAGTCGAAATCATCTCGCATTGGTACGAAATCGTCTCTGATTCGACAGGATCGCCTCCGATCTGAACAGGATCGTCTGCGACGATGTAAGCTTGCTCCGACTAAAAAATACTAAGGTACCTGCAACAAAATTTGGATAGAACTAATGCAAATAGCAATTTAGGATGTCTTAATGCGTGTGAAGTCAAGTTATAGGAATTATCAGCCAGGGGGATGCTAAGGGGAGGGCTTAGGATTAAATAGGCTTAGGAGGGAGGTTAGGAGGTTGGAGATCATCCCTATTTGGGAGATCTCCAACGGGGAGGGTCTCTAACGGCGCAGACACGCTTCTGCCCGGATTAGAGACGCCGTTGGAACAGAGACTAATTGTGCAAAATCAGTTTTGGGACAAGATCGTCTGGACGTCCTAGCCCAGACGAAATCGTCCGATCTGAGGCGATATCGTCTGATCGGCGACGATATCGTCAAACGGTCAAAACAACCTCTAAAAATGGCGCGGGAAAGGAGGAAACGGATTAAGCGGCGGTTTGGGAGCGGTTTTGGAGGTTAAAATTTGAATTTGAATTATTTACTAGAGTAAATGTAATTACTAAGGTTTTACTGTGCCAATTTTAGGGTGCTATAGATAATTTTTACAATGTATATTAAGGGGGAATAATTTTATGCTACTAATTGATACACCTTGTCAGAGCAATAACTTGTGAACCGTATGCCCGTTTGCCTTGAAATTTAATAGGTGGTTCCACATGCATGTTTTGCATCAGGATTTAATCGTCCTAACCCTCCAAAAATCATGTTTTTGGGACCTAAATCCGACATCTAGTGCCCCAAAATTAGCTTTTAGAATAGGTTCCCAAGTTTTTTGGGTTTTTTTGGTTGTTAGAAGTTTATTATCTTTTGTTATACCTTAATTTGAGACCTAATATTTTAAATTAATGTTAATTATTGTAAGAGGTATGTGTGCACAAAATTTGGGTGCAATCCAACTCATTTCTATTTTTAGTAGTTTTTAGAAAAAATATCTATTTTTAGCAGTTTTTAGAAAAAATATATTTTTAAGGTTTCTTTAGGGTTTATTTGGTTTTTGGTTGCTATATGATGGATTGTAATCTTTTGTAGAAGGGGTGTGAATTTAGGAATGAGAATAATATCAATTGGCAGTTTTCTTCCATTATTGCATTTGTGTTATGTGATTGGAGTCCATTTTGTTGCTCTCTTGTAGCTGAGTTCACAACATTTGGTATCAGAGCGGGTGTAATCTCACTAGTGAAGGGAAAATGCCACCTAGAAGATATGCCCATATGAATAGGCATATCAACGATCTAAATGTAGAAATAGCATAGATGAATGGTGTGATTGATCGCATGGGAGAGAGATGTCCCAGGGCACATGTAGATCAAGGATTTGATAATGAAAATATACTTGAGGAATATGGATATGAGGTCCATGAAGAAGTAGAACCAGAGGGCCTAGAGGGAGAAGGGTACAGTTTTGAAAATCAACTGATACGAGTTATAGAGGGACTTAATGGGAATCAATATGGGATCAAGATTGAGGTTTCCAAGTATGTTGGTGGGGTGAAACTATAAGAGTTGATCGATTGGATCAATAGCCTAGAAAAATATTTTGAATGTAGTAATCTTACTGAAGAGAATAAGGTTAAGCTCTCATGCACAAAGTTGAAGGACATGCATTTATTTGGTGGGATCATTTACAGACTACACGATAGAGAAATGGAAATGAAAAGATCAGGGATTGGACAAAGATGAAGAATAAGTTACAGGAAAAATTTATACCTGTAGACTACTCCAAAACCCTATTTCGTATATTTTAGAATCTCTGACAGAATTATCAAATCATTGAGGACTATACTAATGAATTCTACAAGCTATCCATTCGAGTGGAGCACAATGAGACAGAGGACAAAAATACTACCAGGTATGTAAATGGCCTAAGTTTTTTTGTTCAAGATGAGATGAGAATGCATCACTCTCTTATAGTGGAGGATGTGTATCAAATGACCCTCAAGGTAGAATAGAAATTGAAAAGGATTAATAGAAGAGGTAAGAAGGAATTCACACCCTCTTCAGGTCAGGGTCAAAGTGGATCTAATTTTCTCAAGGGAGAATCCTCAATACCTGTTAAACAAGAAGAAGATAGGCATAATATGAGAGGAAGAGGATACCAATGAGGTAGAGGTTACGGTGGTGGATGAAATGGGAATGATCCAAGGAGGTCGTATACCTGTTATGGATGTGGTGAGGAGGGGCATAGATCATTTGAGTGTCCCCAATGTGATGTCCAAGAAAGGGGTCAAGGAGGACAAGGAAGGGTCAATATGGTTGAGATGGAAGAGCAGGATGAGGATGAAGTTGTTGTTGACATGGGGGAAACACTTATGATAAGGAGGACGTTGATTTATCCCAAGAAAGAGATGATGAAGATCAAAGAAAAGGGTCAGACCATAGATGGTGAAGATTCTTTGCTGTGAACGAACATATTTTGAACAAGGTGTACATCAGGATGGAAGGTATGTAACATTGTCATTGATGGTGGTAGTTGTGAGAATATGGTGTCAAATGTCATGGTTGATAAAATGCACCTAAAATGTGAAAAACATCCTTATCCATATCGCATCTCATGGGTTAATAAGGGGAATGAGGTACCAGTAGACCATAGATGTTTAATTAAATTTTTAATTGGGAGCACTTACAAGGATGAAGTGTGGTGGGATGTGATCTCTATGGATGCATGTCACATTATATTAGGAAGACCTTGGCAGTATGATAGGCATACTAACCATAATGGGATAAATAATACTTACACATTTTGGAATGATGATGTAAAGGTAGTGCTTGTACCTCTGAAGGAGGATGGGCCGAGTGAGAGCTTGTTGATGATGAAGGAGTTTCTTGCAGAGATCAAGGATGCTAGATTCTGTTATGCCTTAACAGCTAGGAAGCCAAAAGTAGAGGAAGTGGTTATACCTATAGTAGAAGCTAAGTTTCTAAGTGAATATAAATATATCAGACCAGAGGAGTTACCATATGGGCTACCACCAAAAAGGGATATCCAACATCACATGGATTTTATTCCAGGATCAACGCTCCCAAATCAGGCAGCTTATCGGTTGAACTCGACACAGAATGTAGAGTTGAGTAGGCAAGTGAAAAAGTTGATAAAGAAGGGATTAGTTAGGGATAGTATGAGTCCATGTGCAACTCCAACATTGCTGACCCTGAAGAAATATGGTGACTGGAAAATGTGTGTAGACAGTAGAGCCATAAACAAAATCACAATAAAGTATCTATATCCTATGTCGAGAGTGGATGACATGATGGATGGATTGGATAGAGCTAAATACTTTAGTAAAATTGATCTACGGAGTGGCTACTACCAGATCAAAATTTGAGAAGGGGATGAATGGAAGACAACTTTTAAGACAAAATATGGATTGTACGAGTGGATGGTGATGCAATTTGGGTTGTCTAATGCATCCAATACATTTATGCAGTTGATGAACAAAGTACTATGGGAATATAATGGTAAGTTTGTGGTTGTGTATTTTGATGATATTTTGAAATATAGTAAAATTGAAGAAGACCATTTGTTACACCTGAAATTAGTGTTAAAAATGCTCAGGAAGGAGAAATTGTATGTGAACCTGAAGAAATATAGGTTTCTTCAAGATATTTTAGTGTTTTTGGGAT
This sequence comes from Wollemia nobilis, assembly GCA_028583015.1. NCBI lineage: Eukaryota > Viridiplantae > Streptophyta > Pinopsida > Araucariales > Araucariaceae > Wollemia > Wollemia nobilis. Next base: position 38,901 of record JAQPPZ010009512.1, read on the forward strand.
TTGTAATCTTGAGAGATGGCATGAGGATGGATGATGAGAAAGGGAATATGATTATGGAATGGCCTCTTCCACTATCTATAATAGAATTGAGGAGCTTTCATGGACTAGCTACCTTTTACAAGAATTTCATCAAGAACTTCAATAGTATAGCTACCCCTATAACTGAGTGCATGAAGGGGAAAGTGTTTGTATGGACTATGACAACAACAAAGAGTTTTGAACTCTTGAAGAAGAAGGTGTCGAAAGCCCCTGTTCTAGTGTTACCAGATTTCAGTAAGGTGTTTGAGGTTGATTGTGATGCCTCATTTGTTAGAATTGGTGGTGTCTTAAGTCAAGAGGGTCGACCTGTAGCATTTTTTAGTGAGAAGTTGAATGATGCAAGGAATAATTATTCTACATATGATGTGGAATTTTATGCAATTGTGCAAGCATTGTAACATTGGAGGCACTGCTTAATATCAAATGAGTTTGTGTCGTTTACTAATCATGAAGCATTGAGGTATGTCAATTCTCAAAAAAAGTTAGATAGCAGATATGCTGAATGGGTTTCATTTTTGCAACAATATACATTTGTCTTGAAACACAAGTCAGGAAAACATAATAAGGTTGTTGATGCATTGAGTAGGAGATTCTTGTTGTTGACCACTATGGAGAATGAAGTGGTAGGATTTGAGGGGATTAAAGATCTATATGAATTTGATGCAGATTTTAGGAATATTGTGCAACAGTGCAAAAGTGTGGTAGGGGGCGAGTCCCATACTATTTTTGAAGAGTATTTTTTATAGAATGGTTACCTATTTAAGGGTAATCAATTATGCATTTCCAATGTCTCTATGAGAGAGAACATATTGAAGGAATTACATAGTGGGGGTTTGGCTGGTCATTTTGGAGTAGCCAAAAATATCACTCTTGTAGAGAAGTACTACTAGCCAAAAATGAAGAGAGATATAATAAAGTTTATCTCTAGATGTAGAGTATGTCAAATGTCTAAGGGCCATGCACAAAATACAGGGTTGTATATGCCACTGCCAGTTCCTACAGGACAATGGACCGATCTGAGTATGGATTTTGTGTTGGGGTTGCCCAAGACATAGAGGGGTAAGGATTCAGTTTTTGTTGTTGTAGAAAATTTTTCAGAAATGGTGTATTTCATTACTTGTCAAAAAGCTAATGATGCAACTAGGACTGCAGTCTTATTCTTTGATGATATTGTGTGGTTGCATGGTGTTCCAAAGACTATTACTTCTGATTAGGATACTAAGTTCTTGAGTCACTTTTAGAGGATGTTGTGGAAAAAGTTGAATACCAGGTTGCATTTCAGTAGTGCTTACCACCCATAGAATGATGGGCAAAGAGAGGTAGTGAAAATAAGCTTGGGAAACCTCTTACGATGCATATTTGGAGAAAAACCAAAATAATGAAATTTAGCCTTGTCACAAGACGAATTTACATACAATAGTTTAGTGAATAGGTCAATAGGTAAATCTCCTTTTCAAATAATTTATGGTAAAAATCCTAGAGGTGTATTATATTTGGTTGAGTTACCAATTTGGGAACAAGTTAGTGATGATGCAGAAGCATTTGTTGAGCATATCTAGGAAGTGCAAGAGTCAGTGAGGGAAAAATTACATAGTAGTAATGCTCACTACAAAGAGTCCGTTGATGCACACAGAAGGGTGAAAGTGTTTGAAGAGGGTGATATGGTCATGGTTCATCTTAGGAAAGAAATATTTCATGAGGGGACATATAACAAACTAAAACTTAAGAAAATTGGGCCATGCAGGATTTTGAAGAAGATCAATGATAATGCCTATAAAGTGGAGTTTCCCGATGAATTTGATATTCACACATTTTTAATGTTTCTAATTTATTTTAGTATCATGGTACTACCAAGGATTGTGAATTATAGGATACAATAAATTGGGCATGACAGATGCCTAAGAAGAAAAAAGATAGAGTTGCATAGGTGCTCGATAATAAGGTGATCACCACCAGACATGGGAGCTATAACAAATTCCTAGTTTAGTGGGAAGGATTACCACATTTATATAAAACTTGGGTTTCAGAGTCAAAGCTAAATAACATTGATAACCAAAAGCTACAGGATTTCAATTCAATTGAACTCGTAAGAGCTGAGTTCTTTTTCACTAGAGGAGAATGATGCACCTTGTCAAAGCCACAACTTGTGAACCGTACGCACGTTTGAATTGAAATTTAACAGGTGGTTCTATGTGTGTGTTCTGCATTAGGATGATCTATGATACTCATAAACCTCCAAAAATCATGTTTTTAGGACCTAACTCCGACATCTAGTATCCCAAAATTAGCTTTTAGAATAGGTTCTCGGGTTTTTTGGGTTTTTTTGGCTGTTAGAAGTTTATTATATTTTGTTATACCTTAAGTGGAGACCTAATATTTTAAATTAAGGTCATTATTGTAAGAGGTATGTGTGCATAAAATTTGGGTGCAATCCGATTCATTCTATTTTTAGCAATTTTAGGAAAAAGATCTATTTTTAGCAATTTTTAGAAAAAAAATATTTTTAGGGTTTCTTTGGTTTTCGGTTTCTATATGACGGATTGTAATATTTTTTAGAAGAGGTGTGAATTTAGGAATGATAAGAATATCAACTAGTAATTTTCTTCCATTATTGCATTTGTGTTATGTGATTGGAGTCCATTTTGTTGGTCTCTTGTAGATGAGTTCACACCACTAATAGATTTATACTTTTGTAGGAATAAGTTTTCCTTGTAGGTGGAAGAAAATATTTACCATAGATAATGGGATGAGGGAAATTATATGGATTATTTAGTCATTGAACAACTAATTTGTTGCCTTGTTGAACTGTACCTCCTTTCCACATGGCATATTAATAATATCTATTAAGGTTTGGGGTTCTGTGTTGGTTGGGGTTGAAAACAACTTTTGAGTTGGATAAAATTGATCCCACATGCATTAGAGAATGAAAATAAGTCCATTTTATTATCACCTAAGAACACTTAGTTAATCAACCAAGTGCAAGGGTACTTGGCTTGGACCTATTTCTTGGTCGAACACTTGATCGATGACTGTAGATTGTGGCACACCTTTTGTATTGTTAGACCACCATATTGATGGTCGAATTTGTATGTTTGATTGTTGACTCCTTATCGCTATTTGGTCCACATGTCATGGGTAGTTTCTTATTCTATTGTTTTAGGGTGGATAAAAATATTTTTATAGATGTAAGGTAAGTTCCACATGCATCATGTGGTTGTGCCTTAGCACCACAAAGAAAGGAAGCCACCCTTTATAGAACAAACACCACATGGGGTTCATGAAAGCCACCGCTTAGTGGGGGCTAGTTCACTAGTGGTTGGTGCAATCAGTCAAGTAGTCTGCTATTGATTGGGTTGTTTGTTTGACCAACATGTTACTTGATCCACCTATTATTTTACTATTGACCAATTGAGTTTGTGGTCATAACTATGAAAACCTCTTTTTGAATTAGAATAGTATTTAATTTTTTGAATTAATGAATGATATTTAGTTTATTTAAATTAAAATAAGGGTATATAACTAGCTAAAAGTATGGGATTTTAAATGATTAAAAAAATTGGTTTATAAGTATTTAGTTATTTAAAAGTATGGGCTTTTAATTGATTAAATATATAGTTTTATAATTTTTTAATTAGTTAAAAGTATGGACTTTTAATTGATTTCACAAAATAGTTTTATAAATATTTAATTAGTTAAAATTATTGGCTTTTAATTGATTAAATAAAATGATTAGTATGGGTGTTGGATGAATCAAAAGTATGGGTTTTGATTAATTAAAAGAATGATATTTATGAAAATTTGATTAATTAAAAGTATGGGTTTTTAATTGATTAAAAGGATGTTTATTGAATTATTCTATGCATTGATAAATGATAAATGACTTTCATTCTTAAAGGATAAAATGACTCTGCTTCTATGATGAAATTAATAATAGATAACTTTCATTCTTGGATAATCAATACATTTATGTGATTAATGAGAGAAGTGTGTTACTATAGAAGAAGGGAATATTAGATTAAAAAATGGATGTGGGAAAATTATGGTGTTTCATCCTTATGATTTGAGTAAATGATTTATTTATAAATACATTGAGTACTTTGTATAGTTGAAATTTGGCATCATGTTATATAAGTCATTTAGAAAATGCATTTAGTTGCATGCTTCATAATATCTATGAGTTATATTGATCTCTTACTACCATCAATTGATGGAGAAGAAAGAAGGATAAGGCTGACACTTAGATCCAATATATTGAACTTTTTGACATATAATACTAAACACTTGTTATGAAAAAGCTTATTGTGGAGTAGACTCTATTTGAGCAATCTCCTTGTTAGATAATGATGTACTACTTTATTATTATAAAGAGTGGTGGTAATTTTACCCTACCTAGATTTTTTTTTATTATTTGTGGAAAAAATCCCAAAAGGGATGCCACTTTCGGGTAAAGACCCAAGGATGCAGGGGTATCCATTCTGCGAAAAATGCCTAGGAATCGGACCTGGCCTACCACCTTTGACATACTCAAGGAGCAAACAAACACATGAAACCAATTTAAAAATAAGTAAATAAATAATTAAATAACAATAAAAATAATAAAATAAAATAAAAAACATGCTCCTTGAGTGTGTCAAAAACAAAAGCACAACCAAACATGCACAATAAGATAAAAGAAACCACAACACGAACCACGTAGAAAAACACAAGAACCACATAACAAAACATAAACAAGACAAAAACAACAAAACACTAAAAAGACAACCCAAAAAAAACATGAAAAATAAACACAACCAAAACCTAAAAAATTAAATAAAATTAAATAAAACTAAAAAATAAAAAAAAACCAACAACAGACAATAAACAAAAACAAAAAACATAGAAAACACTCACGCATAAAAACATGAATTAACACAAACAAAGAGAAACCCAAGAACAAGAACAAAAAAAACACAAGAACAATAACAAAAAACATAAAAAAAAACACAAAACAACAAAAATACAAGAAAAAAAAAAACAACACAAAAACAAAATAAAATAGAAGAACCCACCCACCTTAAAAAACTAAACAAAAAAAAAAAGAAAAAAATGAACATAACAATGACCTATCTAGACCAGAAGACTATTAAGGCAATAATCAATAGAGGAAACAAAATAAAGAATAGAATGACCTAGGGAACTAAAAAAAACTGAATGAACCAAAGAGAAGCAAAAAAAAAAAAAAACAGGAAGAAACTAGGTACCTTCAGAACTGGAGCCATCCAAAGAAATGATAGAAAGAAGAGATTCCCTAATTTGAGAATCCCACCATATAGGAGGGTGGCCATAACAAGTAAGATCACCTTTGTCCAAAGCCCAATTAGCTAAAGCATCAACACTCTTGTTTTGATATCTGACCACATGATTGTAATCAACTTTCAAAAATACCATCTAGATTAATTGAATCTTCTCAATAATTCTTTTTATTCTCGAATCCACTTTATGATTCTTAGGAGTCTTCAAGATATTAATCATAATTTGAGAGTCAGACTCAATTAACACCTTTTCCCACCCAACCTTAGTAGCCTCCTAAAGGCCTCTGAGGATACCATACCCCTCAACAAGGTTATTGGAAATAATACCCAAATTCTCAGCAAAAGTAAAAACCAGGGAGCCATCTGAAAGTCTACCAATTCCTCCCACATTGGCTTTTCTAGGGTTCCCTCTAGAGGCTCCATCAGTATTGACTTTTCCAAAATCCTTAGGAGGAGGTTACCAATTTCTTGTCCTATCCATCATACTAATACTCACATTCCCTTTAAGTTGGTTGCCCTTAGAAGATTTTATCTTCAATATTTGCATCACTTGATCCCATATTTTGTGGGAGTTTTGGGGGTGATTAAGGAGTTTATGGACTGATTCAACTAATTTGGTTATGGTTTTTTGCCAAATATAGTGAATATCCTTCTTATCTTGATTAAAAATTTGGTTGTTTATTTCATTCCAAATATTCCGAAGAAGAATGGAAGAACCCATCCAAACTAACTGCCTAATAAAATAATCAACACCCTCTTGATTAGGCCAATCCCTCCAAAGCTATTCAAAAGTAAAAAAAAATGGATATACAAGTAAAGTGGCCATTCTCCTCCATAGCTTAGAGGCTAAAGTACACTCAATAAAAATATGGTTGAGAGTTTCTACATTCTCTTCACACATTTCACATCTAAAAGGGCCATGAAAACCATGCTTCATAAGTTACTCACCAGTAAGCACCCTACGATGCAATAAAAGCCAATTAAAGAACCTCACATTAGGCTAGATATTTTGAGCCCACAATCAATAAAATATGTTACAAGAATGGTTGGGATTATTATGGCATTAGTTCAAATAACATCGAGCAACTGAATACTCACCCTTAGTAGTGTTGTTCCATCCAAAACAATATTTTTCATGGGACCAAGAGAGGGATCTCATATGAAGGATGCCTTGGATATCTTGTCTTTGCCTTTCTATGATTTGAATAGGCCAGTCCTCAGTAGGGATCCAATATCTATGAACCTTTGAATTACCAATATGGTATCGACAGTAATTAGCTACCTTTATCCAGTTAGCTCTATGAAGCTCCTCCATCCAAGGCCTCAAATCGGGAAACTGAGTTATCAAAGGCTTGTGACCATCCCAAGAATCTATCCAAAAATTTGCATGTTGACCATTATGAATGATCCAAAATAATTTTTCCTTCATCAAATACTCACCAGTATTAAGAACTGCTAAAATAGGAGAACCTTTGGTAGGAAGTTGATAGCGAACAAGGTCTTCAGGACTTTTGTTCTCAGTATATTTAGCATGGATATTATTGGCCTAAAGAGCATTGGGGTTATGCAACATCCTCCAATATAATTTAGCAGCTAAATATTTATTTTTATTAATAGAAGACTGGAATCCTAACCCCCCTTCATTCTTAGAAAGACATAAAGTATTCCATTTCATCAAGGCCCATTTTATTTTCTCCTTAGTACCACTCCAAAGGAAACGATGACTGATTTGATCCAATTCTTGAAGAACGGCCTTTGGGATATTCAAAATTTAGGAAACATAAATAGGAATAGCTTGAAGGACTGATTTTACCAAGGTGATTCTACCCCTAGAAGAAAGTCACATGTTGGTCCACTTTCCAATTTTCTTCTTGACTTTGTCCAACAACCAATTCCAATATTTATTTTTTTGCCTCTGAATCTTTATGGAAATACCTAAATAAGTTTGGAAGGGAGGTCTTCTTATATATTAATTTATCCAATACCATGGATTCCTATCTAGTAGAGCAGTGAAAGAAAATAACTTTAGATTTGTCTTCATTGATCAACTGCCTAGTAGCCTTAGAAAAATAGCTAATGATTTGCTTAGTATTAGAATCTTCCTTAACTGTAGCTTCACCCAAAAGAGTAGAGTCATCCACAAATTAAATATGAGAGATAGGTCTAGCTCCATGAACAATGGTAACTCCCTCAAGGGTTTTGTTTTCCCTCTTTTTGGTTATAGTCCTACCCAAGCATTCAACAAGAATGATGAATAAATAAGGGGATAGCGGGTCACCTTGCCTAATACCTCTAGAAGTTGGGAATGATTGAGAAGTCCTGCCATTGATAAGAACTAAGTAGGAAACTGAAGAGATACATCCCATAATCCAATCCATCCAATCCTTATAGAAACCAAATTGCCTCAAAACTTTGATAAGGAAGTGTCAATCCACTCTGTCATAATATTTGGATAAGTCTAACTGAATGAACATGGAAGGAGATTTTTGCATATCCATGGAATGGATGGCTTCCTAAGAAAGAACTATCTCATCTACTATTTGACGTCCTTCCATGTAACCTCCTTGCTCTGGGTAAATAATCTTATGCAAAAGAGGCTTCAACCTTTCTACCATGATTTTAGTAATGATTTTGAGAAGAACATTACATAAAGTAATAGGTCTAAAAGCTGAGATATGATCAACCTCTTGATATTTTGGAACAAGAGTAATATAAGTTTTATTGATAACCTTCAAAATTTGTTTGGATTTCCTGGCTTCTTCCACCACCTCTAATAAATCAACATGAAGGATATTCCAAAACTCTTGGTAGAACTCAATGGGAAAACCATCAGGACCTAGGGTTTTCCCTTTTTGCATTTTAAAAACTACTTGTTGAAGCTCATTGATAGTAATAGAAGTAGTCAAAATAGAGTTCTACTCATAAGTTATAATATAAGGGATTGCTTGAAGAACATTTTGTTGTGAAGTTGAGTCAAGAGGAGTTGCAGCAAAAATATTGGAAAAGTAATCAACAAAAATAGAGTTCATGCCATCCCAAGTATAAACAACATCTCTAGAATTAGATTTTAAGGAAGAAATAAATTTGTGAGATATTGGAGCTAGAAGATATTTGTGGAAGAAATTTGTGTTCCGATCTCCTTCTTTAAGCCATTGAATTCTATATTTTTGCTTCCATAAGATTTCTTCTCTTTTTTCCCATTCGTCTAACTGAATTGTGAGTTTAATTTCATCTGCACTTCTCTTCTCTATGATGCCATATAAATGTATTTTCTTATTAAAATTTTCAATATGAGCAATAACTTCATGTTTTTTTTTTATGAACATCCCCAAACTCTTTCTAGTTCCAAGTCTTGATTTTGGATTTAATGTATTGTAGTCTTTTGGCAAAACAGAACATCTTAGTCCCATGCCTAGGTTTACCTTCCTTCCACCATTGTTGTACGCAAGGTCTGAAGGAAATATATCTAAGCCACTGTAGCACCCTAAAATTGGCGCAATAAAAATTGTAATAATTACATTCACCTTAGTAAATAATTTAAAATTCAAATTTAACCTCCCAAACCGCCCGTTAACCGTCGAGAAATCCGTTTCCCCCTTTTTCGTGCCATTTTTAGAGGTTGTTTTGACCGTTTGACGATATCGTCATTGATCAGACGATATCACCCCAGATTTGATGATTTCGTCTGGACTAGGACGTCCAGACGATCTTGTTGCACAACTAATTTTACAAAATTGGAATCTGTTCCAACGGGTCTCCAATCTGGGCAGAAGCATGTCTGCGTCATTGGGACCCTCCCCCCGTTGGAGATCTCCCAAATTGGAATGATCTCCAACCTCCTGACTACTCCCCTAAGCCTATTTAGTCTCTAGGATTTTCCCTTCCCAACCCCTGGCCGAAATTCTCTGCAATTTAACTCCATTCACGTTAAAACATCCCTATTTTCCATTTGCACTAGTTCCACATCAATTTTGTTGCAGGTACATCACTGTTTTTCAGCCGGAGCCAGCACCTATCATCACCGATGAACCTGTTAAGATCAGAGGTGAACCTGTCGAATTCGAGGTGATTTCGTACTGATGCGAGATGATCTCGACTGCAGTCCGTATTAAGGCAATCAGTGCCTAAAGTTTACGTTTCTCAACATTTTCTCTATCATTTTATTCTACAAATTAGATAGTTTATTCAGTGTTTTATGTCATTTTGCACTTGGAGTTCACCCATTTAGATTAAGTGCATAATTAAATCCTAATTATTATCTAATTAGCACGATTCATTTCTGTCTTTGTGTTTAAGTTTTAGTTTGATAACATTGATGCCATTTGATATCATTTCCCTTTGTTAGCACTGTAGTACCTTTTGTATTTTGCATATGTTTTTGGTTTTGTAGGTCTCTGACGAATTCGTCAGATCTCAGACGATCTTGTCTGATTGCAGATGATTTTGTCGAATCTCAGACGATCCAGACTGCTTCAACATTAGAATCTTCTTCAGACATCCGGATCAGGTATTCCTCATTTGTATTTTGTAATCTCTCTATTTTTCTGTCTTTAAATTTATTTTTTGTATTCATTGAACTTGCATTTTCATATAGAGTAATCTAGATACATTCGGCAAAACCTAGGATATGAGTGCTTAAGGTTAAAAACGAACACATTTAAACACATTCCAAAACCTAGGCATGGAAGCTGCCGTTAAATGTTTCCTGGTGAACCCACCATCCATCAAAAAATCATCAAAATACACCTCCCTTGAGATGCGAGACCTTCGCAAAGTCCTCTCAGTCCGAGGTACCGCGACATCATTTTCCCATCCTCCTTCCGGGTGCGGATCCAATAGCCTGAAGGTAGGGATGCAAAAAATTTGGAGCGATACATTTTGGTGAACCCGACGTGAAATGCATTGTAAACCTTTTGAAAACAAAACAAACAAAAAAACAAAAACAAAAAAATATATATGTATACAAGAAAAACAAAAACAAAATCATCATATCAAGTTTTTATGTTTTAGATTCAACTCTAAATAGTAGATGCTAAGTATCACTTTTAGAAGTACTAAACAAACCATGAGTTTTTACTCAAATCAATATGAGCCCATTAGTAATGTTGGAAGAATTCAACCAAATACATTTGTTGATTATGATCAACCTTATCCCTATTCAACATCACCTCCATCACACTTCTCTCATTTTTCATCCTTACCCCAACAAGACAATCCCTTTGCCAATCCTCTTCATAACGATATTATCTATTCTCCCATATATCCATATTATGTCTATCAATCCACATATAATCCTCCACCACATTTTCAATACTCTTCTTTCAATACAACACATCCATTTCAACAAGAAAATACTTATTCTTCCAATTCTACTATGCACTCACCTCCTACATCGCAATCTTCCTATCATCATTCTACCCATAACAAAGAAAGTAGAGGTGAGAAACCATTAGGTCATTTTATGACGAAATTCCTAAGGCATTTATCAAAAACCTCTCAAAAACCTTCATCACGTAAATTTACTAAGCTCAATCAACCAATGGATATAATTCTCAAGTATTTACTTGACACAAATAAGATTGAACTCCCTTCTATAAGACAACCTGATACCACAACAGATTGGTTTAAACCTAAGCTACATTGTGAATATCATAGAGTAGATGGACATATGACACAAAATTGTAAATATTTAAGATGTGCAATTCAAGATTTGATTGATAAGGGTATTTTTAATATAAAGGAATTACAATCTACAACGGAGTATAAATCCCCATTAAACAATCAAACTCCTGCACAACAAATACCAATGATCAATCAAGACATGGGGATCTCCCAAGAACCCCTATTCAATTATCAACAACAAGAAACCAATCAAATATTGCATGTTAATGTGTCCCATCATGATGATATTATTAATATTGTAACAAAAACTACAAATGAGCAACCTCAAGTTCAATCAACTCAATCTGATATTCAAGATATGGATTCCTTATTTGACCAACATTCAAAACTATATTTGGCTCTAGATAATGATCAAAAATGGAATGTAAGCATAGAAAAATCATATTTAGAATCAAACTCTCAATCTGAAATCCACTTTGATAGCCAACAACAAGTGATTAATCCTCAAGCAAAGATATCCCTTTTAGAAGTATTACAAAGTTCCCATAAGGAAACTTTGTTCAAGATACCTAGACAACAATTTGTTCCTCATCATATTTTCTCTAAGAACATAATTAATGGTGTAAACCCTCTTGAGGTTAACCATATTTCATTCTATGATGAGGAGATTCCTTCCTCTACTCCACAAGAAGACTACTATCTTTACATTACAAGATCTAGTAAAGACACACCTGTTAAAGTTATCATGGTAGATAATGACTCCTCTCTTAATTTATGCACTTATCAATTATTCCAAAAGCTCAAAACAAAGGAAGAAGATCTTAATGAATCAAATGTTATTATAAAATCTTTTAGCAATGAAATTCAAGAAGCTCAAGGTACTATAATTCTTCCCTTTAATATTGGATCCAAGATCCTGGATATTTTATTCTATGTAGGATATTGTCCTTCACCTTACAACCTATTTCTCCAGAGTCCTTGGATTCATACAATGAGGGTTTTCCCTTCCACTCTTCACCAATGTTTGAAGTTTGAACTTGCAAATAAAATTGTTACCATACAGGGTGACCCAAAACCATTTGAAGAATATTTAACGATTGAAACATCAAATTTTATACATTCTCTATTGTCACAATTATCTTCTATCCATCACTTTTTTTTATTCATATATGATCATCCTTGTTTATCAAATAACATTCATGCATATCTCTCACATATACTTTCTCCATCTTATCAAAACTTGGAATATAATAATAAGAATGAAGAACTTTCTTATATTTCTGATATTTTATTTTGTAACATGATTAATTTTCCACATATAAAAGTCAAATATTTTGCTACATTATTCTACATTATAACAAAGCTTTTGTTATCACTACCTTTTATTCATCATCTTCTATTCTTACCTTCACCTCAACTAGATTATCCTTCAAAACCTCCTTTGATTTTGAAACAACCTTAGACATGCTATACTCACATAACCTTGTATAGTGTATATAGATCATCTTGTATATACCACCAATTTCAATTCATAAATTAAAATCAAAATACAAAAAAATCAAAATCCTCAAAATCTTCAAAAAAAAAAATACTAATGCAACTAAGGACCTTAAAGGTAAATTTGAGTCCAACTGGCTCGGACCATACATTATTACTGCTAAATTTGAATCAGGAGCATATAAATTATCTACCTTAGATGGTAAAGAACTTAAAGAACCCATGAATATTTTGCATCTTAAACGTTACTATGCATAAATTTCGTCATTTCATCCATGTATATATTTGTTCAAAATTACTATCTTGTATTTCTTTCAATTTATTTCAAAAACACCAAAAACATTCATAAATCTCCAAAAATATTCAAAACTATTTGTTGCATTTACTTATGCCACTTGTTAAATTTTTGCTCAAAAACAAAAATAAAACCAAAAATCAAAATAATGATAAAAATATAATAACAGCTATATGCTTGACTCTTTCGAAAACCAAATAAAATAAAGAAGAAAGAGAGAGTCCACATCCTCAAAAACTTTCTCAAAAGTGTTCATATATATTTTCTTACAATCATTGCAGTTGTATGTTTCAAATTATTTTGGGATAAATTAGCATTTATTTTGAATCCCTCACTTGCACACTTACAACAAATAAATATCTTGATTTTATCTGGCATGATTACTAATCTCTCTTATATCAAAGTTCACAAAATTCACTTAAATAAAGTTTGAGCATAGATAATTGATCTTGTTATTTACTTAAACCAAGCACATATTTTCACAATAAAATGATTATATTTGTAATTTCCATGTTTTGCTACATAGTAGAACTGATTTCTTGAGCGAAAAGTTTCCCCTGCTATCCTATCATGCACATGGTCTAGAATCTTTGAGAATTGGCAAAAGGACAAGCTCACCCCTACCCAAAATAAAAATCCCTTGCTCTATAGCTAATCCGAGCAAGTATCCCTAGCAAAGAAAAAGAAAAGAAAAGTTCAAGAAAAAGAAAAAAAAAAAAGAGAAAAGAAAAATGTTATTTTAGCAACGTTCCAAGCATTATCAAGAAAAAGAAATACAAAAAGAAAAATAAGCAAAGTTCAAAAGAAAGCAAGAAAGCAATAAAATCCCTTTCCCTACCCTTTGAAAAGAAAAGAAGGGCTGATGAGCTTGAATCCCTGGAATTCTCAATTATTCGAAATCTGTGAGGTAAGCCCCATAACATGTGGTTTGTGCCCAACCTGCTTGGCCTTGGGTAACTCCTAGCGTGGTGATATGTTTGTCACATTAGCGACCTTCTTTTGTACAGACCTATGTCTGCTTATGGATTAGCTAGCTCTTGATAACCCGACCTACATAGTAGCCTAGTATGGTTATATGCATCTACATCATGGATAATGAACACTTATTTGGTTTTTTCAAATCACTTGTATCATAGTACCTTGCTCAAAACTGGTAAAAGAACAATGCAATTGCACACACATTTGTATTTGAGAGATTTTGTGTATCATTATGATAAATCAAGATCAGAAATGAATTCACATATGCACATGGGATTCCTTATAAATCTAACTTTTGTCTTCAAAATAATTTGAAATATTATTTTTTGCAACTTGTTTGGAATAAATCAAGTACAGTTGTTTACCATAAAGACAACTATATAATACAAAAATAAAAAATTTCTTTCAAATCTACAATCAAAACATATATATCTGGTTGACTTTCGTGACGATGGTATAGTTTCAAAACCAAAATTGAAATTTTATGCCTAGCGCAAGTCCTCATTTTCATATTTTCTGTTCATCAAAAATCAATCAGGCAATAAAACTATTTTTTGGATTTTCGCAATGATGGTATAAGTCTATACCTACATATTCTATGCCTAGCGCAAACCATTGTAACAATTTTTATTCCCCATTTATTTAAAATCATAAAAACGTATGACTTAAATCATTATGTTACACAAATTATGCTTTTAAAACGCAAACCCATTTTTATTATTTCATGTCATTATGTCAACCTACAATTTTGCAATGATGGTATAATTCCTAAAGAATTATCCACGAATTTTATCATACTTAGGAATTTATGCCTAGCAAGAATCATTTTAAAACATTATTTCATGCACAATATTTCTTATGAAATCTGAAAACAAACCATCATCATCATCATCATTTGCACCATTGCACCAAAGTCTTAAGACAGTTTCTTAAGCACTCTTTTACTTTTTAACAATATTTCTATAAATGGGACTAGCTTGATGACCGAGTGAGCAGCGACTCCATGAAATGGTCTATAATAGTGACAATGTCCTTTGAAATTATTGTTAGAAGTCTCTTTTTATTTTTACATTTCATTACAACAAATCAATTTGTTACATCAGATTATTTCATTTAAAATATCACCGCATGACATTCAAATTATATCTCCAATGACATAATTACATCCAATCATCACATCAATCAAACATTAAAAGCCTCATAAACATACACAAGACACAAGTCATATGATCAAAAATATCTCATCTATATATATCACAAATATATGTACATCATCAAAACTGGATTCGTATGCCACAATCTGAACCTCGGCATACTCAATCCTCTCTCAACAAAAACAAATATAATACAAATACAGTTTCCAGCCCTCTATCCTCGAGAGCCCCTCGAGCTCTCTGCCTCATCTCCTCCCCCACCCTGAGGTGGATGAGGTGGCCCCATCGTAGTCTGTGTAGTCCTCGTCCTCGACCGGGACGTGGTCCTCGATGACTCGATCCTGATCGGATCTATGATGTTAGCTGGAAGGGGTAGTCTATCTGCCTCTGGCACCAACTAAAAGTATAGTGTTTGGTAAAATGTTAGCTGGGCGATAGCCCGTGTCAACTCCCCAGAGCTCGCCCCTCCGCCACGTGCCCTGAGGTGTGCAATCTCATCCTACAGTTGTGACACCTCAGCCCGATGTTGTGCAGCCACATCCTGTAGCGTCTGCACCTAAGCCTGCAGACGATCTCTCTCCACCCGAAGAGTATCCATATCGCTACTCTCTCCTGTGTCCACACCCTTGCCCTTATCGGGCGATGGTGGCCTCTATGGAGATGGGGGTCTCGCCTCCCTCCTCTCCCTCTCTCTCTGTCGCGGCCGCTCCTATGCCTGTGGCCAAGTCGTCTCTCAACCCGCTGTATTTCCACTCCCTACTCTTTAGTAATCCTCTCTGCAAACATAAACAACAAAACAACAAGCAATCATTAATCAATAATTCAAGTAATTAATAATGCAAGTTAAAAATTTAATTTTATGCAATTGATGATATCGCCCACTATTGTACGATATCATCCCAAATTTGAGCATAATTGGGACAATTTTGTCTCGACGATGTCGACGGCCCAAAAATGACCGCGATGCTCAAAATTCATCTAAAATCTACCTAAAAAGCATGTAAAATTAAATTAAAGCATTCTAGATCAGTCTGGACTCTTACCCGTAGACCATGCCGGACCTTTGTCGATCTGTGCGTCATCTCCACCATTTTTGCTTCAGAGCTCTAAAACTTAGAAAATGAATAGTAAAAATGAATTAGGGTTTTACCCTATTTTTCTTAATTTTATTCAAACATAATTTTTTTTTGCTTTTTCGCGTTTTTACCTCAAACGTTCGATTTGGGTAAAAACACGGAGGGGGCACCATAGTAAGCTGTCGTACGATTCGACCAAGAATCGTCACCTAAAAATGGGAATAAATTTTTCTTTCTCGTAGATCGAGAAGAACTCATCTTTAACGCATTTTCTTCAAAAAATTCACTAAAGAGGGGGCAAAATGTAGCACCCTAAAATTGGTGCAGTAAAAATTGTAATAATTACATTCACCTTAGTAAATAATTTAAAATTCAAATTTAACCTCCCAAACCGCCCGTTAACCGTCGAGAAATCCGTTTCCCCCTTCTTTGCACCATTTTTAGATGTTGTTTTGACCGTTTGACGATATCGTCGTCGATCAGACGATATCACCCCAGATTTGATGATTTTGTCTGGACTAGGACGTCCAGACGATCTTGTCGCACAACTGATTTTGCAAAGTTGGAATCTGTTCCAACAGGTCTCCAATCTGGGTAGAAGCGTTCTGCACCATTGGGACCCTGCCCCCGTTGGATATCTCCCAAATTAGGATGATCTCCAACCTCCTAACTACTCCCCTAAGCCTATTTAGTCTCTAGGATTTTCCCTTCCCAACCCCTGGCCAAAATTCTCTGCAAGTTAACTCCATTCACGTTAAAACATCCCTATTTTCCATTTACACTAGTTCCACATCAATTTTGTTGCAGGTACATCACTGTTTTTCAGCCGGAGCCAGCACCTATCGTCACCGACGAACCTGTTTAGATCGGAGGCGAACCTGTCAAATTCGAGGTGATTTCGTACTGATGCGAGACGATCTCGACTGCAATCCATATTAAGGCAATCAGTGCCTGAAGTTTGTATTTCTCAACCTTTTCTCTGTCATTTTATTCTGCAAATTAGATAGTCTATTCAATGTTTTATGTCATTTTGCATTTGGAGTTCACCCATTTATAGTAAGTGCATAATTAAATCCTAATTATTATCTTATTAGCATGATTCATTTTTGTCTGTGTTTAAGTTTCAGTTTGATAACATTGCTGCCATTTTATATCATTTCCCTCTGTTAGCACTGTAGTACCTTTTGTATTTTGCATCTATTTTTGGTTTTGCAGGTCTCTGATGAATTCGTCAGATCTCAGACGATCTTGTCTGATTGCAGACGATTCTGTCGAATCTTAGATGATCCAGAATGCTTCAACATCAAAATCTTCTTCAGACATCCGGATCAGGTATTCCTCATTTGTATTCTATAATCTCTCTATTTTTCTGTCTTTAAATTTATTTTTTGTATTCATTGAACTTGCATTTTCATATAGAGTAATCTAGATACATTCGGCCAAACCTAGGATATGAGTGCTTAAGGTTAAAAACAAACACATTTAAACACATTCCAAAACCTAGGCATGGAAGCTATCGTTAAATGTTTCCTGGTGAACCCACCATCCGTCAAAAAATCATCAAAATACACCTCCCTTGAGAGGCGGGACCTTCGCAAAGTCCTCTCAGTCCGAGGTACCACGACATCCTTTTCCCATCCTCCTTCCGGGCGCGGATCCAATAGCCTGAAGGTAGGGATGCAAAAAAATTGGAGCTATACAGCCACATTAATTGAAAACAAAAAGGAGAGAAACTCACATTGTTTTTCCACATTTCCACCATGATTGGCCAATGATTCGAACCAAGCATTATTAAGAGTCTTCACTTTAGGAATGTGACCATGGATTAGGAAATTTTTAGAGAGCAAAAACCTATCCAATCTCTCCATTATACAAGCTAATCCTTTCCTTCTGTTAGACCAAGTCATAAGGCCGTTATCTAGTTGTATATCCACAAGATGGAGGTTTGCAATATATTCACTTATGAGGTCAGTGCTTTTGTCCAAATTTTTATTTCCTGCCCTTTTCTAATCCAGAGAGAGGATGGTATTGAAATATCCTCCAATCAAGATCCAAGCTTTAGGAAAATGAGAAATAATATGAGTAATATCCTTCCACTGTCTTCTTTTTTCCTCCAAAGAAGTCAGAGCATAATTTGGTTGGAATGTCTACTTTGAATAGCTATAGCCAAAAAACCCCAAATGCCAACCATATGGTGAATAACTACCTCTTTTGGGTCCCAAATATAAGCAATGCCACCAAAAGTCCCTTGGGAACTAAGGGAAACCACTTTTCTAGCTGGCCAAATTTTACTTGCAATTGAGTCCATATCCTCCATTGACATATTTGTTTTTTGAAGGAAAACAAGATGTGGATGATTTATCTGAATCATTATTCTAATTTAATTTTGTTTTGAAAGACTCGCTTTGATTCCTCTAATATTCCAAGTGATGATCTTCATTAATACCAGGGCTAAAAAAGTTGGGAAGGGCATTAATCTTACCTTCCTCTACAATATTTTCACCTTCTACCTAGATTTTAAAATATTTAATTTATGAATATAATATGTATCTTTTAGTTGTTACAAATAAATGATCTATGATGTCATAGTTTTATAAACTATTATGCTTTATTAATTTTTTAAATAGAAAATTTCATCTTATTTGTGTATCTTCCTTGACAAAGTTGTAGATGATATACAATGCTTAATTAAGTAGATAGACTTAATCACATCCTTCTAGGGAATGAAATATTAGAATTTCTTGATGTTTTAATATAGTATATTTATTAGATTTTATATATAAAAATTATCATGCTTATGTTTTGGAAATAGAGAAAGAAACCTAAGGGATTATGGGATCCCTTATGGAGGAGCTTTATATAATCTTGTTCTTCAAGTAACTTTCCTAGAACTAAACTAGTTACATGCACACAACAATTAATAGATGATAAATGAATTTGACAATCACTAGGAGTTATGGATGTATAGCTCATCGTGGTGATGAGAGTGATAGGCCATTTGCATTACGCTTAGTGTATCTGCATAGATATACTTGTTAATGGTATAGTGATAGGTGTACCCTTTTGATAGAAAAAAAAAGGGATAACTCATTCATGGAGAGGATACCGATAGATTATTTACAATATTCTTAGTATATCGAACATATATAGACTTATGTACGGTGTAGGTATGAGCATATCCTTTTGATAGATTAATGAAGGGTACAAGTTAATTCATCATGGATATGATATAGACAACTTAACACTTTAGATTAGGCCCTAGGAAAATTAATATAGCAACATATATTGGATAGGGATATGTAAATCAATATCGAGTATATGTTCGAAAAACAAATTCCTTAGTTTGTTAGTTAGATTTTTGAGTTTTCACAGAGCCAAATTTTGCCTAACATATGATTTAAGAAATAACTCAAGATCTATCAAATTGGAATTCAAACCATCAGTTATAGATAATGAAATGCTTTTTAAAGTATTTGATAATGATTAAATAGATAATAGTTTTCTTAATTCATGAACTAGATTGCATAAATGTAGTTGAAGAAATCAATGAGGATGAAATGGTCCAACTAAAGAGTAGTCACATTCTAAAGGGAATAGTTATTTTTGAATTATATTTGATAATAGTGATTGAACAACTGGTCAAACAATTAAGATCAATGAAAAAAATTTCAAAGAGGTTCATCTAAAGCTTGAAAAGAGTCTAAATATTGGTGTGAAATGCTCAAAAGAAGAAGTGCAACAACTAGTAAGTCTATGCAAAGAATATAGCAATATAATTTCTTAGATTTATGATGATTTGAAGGTCTATAGTAAAGAGATCATCGACCATACTATAGAATTACTACCCAACAACCATCCATTATGATAAAAGGAAAGAGTAGTAATTACTAAGATAAAGAATTTGATAAAGCAAGAGTTTCTAAAGTTATAGAATGAAAATGTTATCTATCCAATCAAACATTCAACATGGGTGGCCAAGTTAGTCCTAATTAGGAAGAAGAATGGATATATCCACATCTAAATGGAATTTAGAAACTTGAACAAAGCTTCATTGAAGGATCATTTTCCTTTTCCCTAGATCAATCGCATCTTGCATACAGTTCTTGGGATATAAATATTTTTGTCTCTAGATAGATTTTTAGGTTTCAACCAAATTTGATTTAAATATGAGGATCAAATATTTCCTTTTGAATTATCTATCACCAAATATACCCTCCAAAGAGCTATGGACATAAATTTTGGTGAGCTTGTAAACAATGTTATACTCATCTATATTGATGACATAAAAGTCTTATCTCATTAGAAGGAGAAGCATATCAAATATCTTAGAATGGTTCTTAAAAAGTGTAGATAATTTGGAATTTCACTCAACCCGAAAAAAATCAAATTTCACCATTCATGAAGAAAATATCCTAGATCATGTAGTATCAAATAAAGGTCTATTAGTTGATATATATAGATTCAAAGCTATACTAGAACTCCCCCTACCTCAAAGTAAGGAAGGCTTGTAATCATTTTTTAGTAAAATAAACTTTATCTAGAAATTTGTGTCTAATTTTTCTCAAATAATGAATCCTATAATAAAAATGCTTAAAAACCAAGTATATTTCACCTAGGTAGAAGTTAGAAGAGAAGCCTTCATAAAAATAAAGGAAGCGATTACCAAATTCCCCACATTAGCCAATTTAGACTATAAGAAGAATACTATCCTTTATGTATTTGGAGTATAAGAAATTTATGTCATTGTCCTCACTCAAAATAATAAATATGATAATGGCTGACCTCATGCTTTCTTGTGCCAAAATTTGCAATACCATGGAGAATGATATAATTTTATAGAAAATCAAGTGTTTGCTCTGATGAAGTCACTAAAAACACTAAGGCACTACATCTCTCAGAGTAGAATGTTCATGTATATAGTAGACCTTGATGTTTGGAACTTTGTATTGTAAGGAGAACTTGATGAAAAATGAGTTGGCTAGATCACAAAGATACAATAATATGACATAAATATTAAGCAGACTAAGTTAGTCAGAGGGAGAGCATTATGTGAAGATTTAGAAAAATCTACAACCCTAGACTCTAGTTTATTCAATGAACAAGAAGAGAAATATCAATCAAAAGAGGCCCATACTAAACATGATAGCTCATTGTATCAATTGATCCATTTTATTAATATTGGAAGGTATCTAGATGGATTAACAACTTATCAAAGGCATAGGTATAAATTTCAAGTATTAAATTACAAATTGATTAATAGTATACTATATCAAAAAATATTTGATGGTGTTTTGTTGAGATGTGTATATCCAAAAGGACTAAAGCTTTATTAAGAGAGTTCACACTAGATTCTTAGGAGGACATTATTCAGAGAAGACAATGGCTACTAGGATTCTTAGAGCCAAATATTACTAGCCTACCATATTTTTAATGCTTTCAAAATTGATAATGACTATGATAAAGTTTGGAGCCCATCAATGACCCTACAACCAATAATATTAGAGGATCACTTACAACAATGAAGGTTGGAATTTATTTGGATGATTAATCCAAATTATTTTGTCATACATAAGTTTATATTGATAGTCATTGATTACTTCACTAGGTGGTCTAAAGAAAATGCAACCAAACATGTTGATTAATATACAATTATAATGTTTTTGGAGATATTGATCACTAGGTTTTTTATCCTTGCTACAATAGTATTTGATAATGGTAAAGCATTTATTGGAACCAAAACAATGTATTTTTCAAGGAAATGTGGAATTTATTGGAAAGCATCTTCAAATTACTATCCTCAAGGTGATGGGTTAGAAGAATCCACCAATAAGAATTTAATAAGTATAATCAAGAGAAATGTTGATGATAATTAGAAAATTTGGCATTTAATGTTAAACCAAGCATTATGGGAAGATACAATAATAGTAAAAAAGCTTTAAAAACCACATCATATTCTCTAGTTTACAAAAAAGAAGTCATATTGCCAATTAATATTGAATTGCCTGCTTTGAAGTATATAGACCAATTAGAATTATAGGATGTTGAATCAATTGAAAAGAAGCTAGTAGAATTATTGTTTCTAGAATAAAATATAGGATGGGCCTACAATAATTTTCATCAACACCAAGCAGTTGTAAATTAGTGGTTTGATAAAAAATCATAATTGAAATCCTTCAAATAAGGGGACTTAGTACTTAAATAGGACTCAGATCATGCTAAACTTGGAAAGCATGAAAAACTAGAATCATTATGGTGTGGACCATATCTAATCTCAGGAAGGAAATAAATAGGTGCACATGAAGTACAATATATGAAAGGTCATAATTTTCTAATTTTAACAAGTGACAAATATTTAAAACACTATGCATATGAGAGTGTGCCACTCATGTATATATATAATGATGTGTGTAAATAGTCACATAGTAGAATTAGTGGTGGAATTACTTTGTAAATACGAGCATTTTGATTTTCTAAGGTTTTTACTTGGTAGCCACAAGGTTTTGAATTTTTTGCAATCTCAATGGTATGAAGGTTAATAGTCATAAAAAGGACATGCACTGTGAATACTTACATGAACTTGTAATACCAAGACAATATTTTATCATAGAAGCTTAGCATGCACAATCCCCAACATTTAATTACCAATGACCATCTACTACTAGCATTTCTTGTTATAAAAGCAAATTCAATACATAAAAATATGCATTTTAGCATTTTCTCAAGAGAGAAACTTTTGTCAAATTGCTACTATATTCTAAGAAAACTACTAAATGAATCTACAAAACAATAATGTTATATAATTTTTGGTGCTTATATTCTCAAAAGGCAGTAATCTAGTGCAAAATATCTAGACGAAAATGTGGATAAAATATGTATAAGACTACAAAGGAGCTAGAGGATTATTTTTCCAACATACACGATCCAATTATCACAATAAAAGTAGAATGGAAAGGCTTCCAAGATGGTTCTAAAATATGGGGGAAAATACCTACCAATAGAATTGAATATACCTTGTGGAACTCATTCCTATCAAAGTATATACCCATATTCATCCATTCTTTTCTAGAGCTCATAAATGTGATAGTGAAATACTATGACCTTGATATTGCAATAGTGTGTAATGCACAAAAGTGGACATTGTTAACCATGAATGAAGAAACAATCATAAAATTGTAGACACCTAAATCGTGTCATGCTTAGGGGAGTTTTTCACATAGGCACACTCATAATATCATAATACAACATCTTGGACTTTCCAAGCATCAACAGTGGTTCTCACCACTCATTTGGGGCCTTTTTAAGTCATCCAAGCCTAGCCACTCAAGCCAAGAGCAGCCATATCCTAGCCGCTCAAGCCTAGAGCAGCCAGATATTAGCCACTGTAGATGATAGCGACTAGATATTAGACACTACAGATGATAGTGGCTAAGCCATAAGAATCAGTTTGCCAACAAACATGCCTAATCACAAGCGAAAGTAGCAGTCTGCATGCAATAAAGTTGAGTGGGAGTAACTTTGCATTCCTTTTCATGACCAATTCACATAGGATACTTGAGTTTGCATTTAAAATTTAGTTAACTGACCTCCAAGCATAAACAAAGGACAAAAGCTTCTCATTCTAATGACAACTTCACATAGAAGACTCAAGTGGGCAGTTATATTTCAGTTAACTGGCCTTCAAACATAGACAAAGAACAAAATATTCTCATGCTAAATTACACTATGCATGAGAAATTCATTCCTAGGGCTTGGACATAGACCTAGGGTTTCACACTATAAAATGTGCAAGCCTGAGAGCACCAACATATAGATTACAAAATATCATAGGATATCATATAAGAGAGACATTTTTTGAGGAGAGCTTTCAATACTTGGAGAGTTTTCTTTGAGATCACGTGTATGAAGAAGCTCTAACGAATTATATAGCATAACACCTATTATTTCAACATCAGATATAGGATTTGACCCATAGATTTGGGGAAAAGAGAGCAAGGTTTACCTTAGCGACCGTTGTCTTGGAAAGTGGCCCGCAAACTTAGCTTATGTTTTAGATATAGCTTATTTTATTTTGTTTCTTCATGTTTTCATATCATTAGCATAGATTGACATGATTTCATGGCATGGTTTCATCATATTTTAGTTAAATTATTTAATTACTAATAACCTCATCTAGGGAGGCAATCCCGGAAACCTAAGTGTGTGTTGTTGTTTCATTGCTTGTAGGGCCACAAGTTCATTGAACAAAGTTTGGAACATATGAGAGCAAAAGGGATCCCTATAGGAAACAGACCTAGATAAGGAGGCATCTGTAAGCCCTCATACATTTTCGATTCTAGAACTAGAAAGATTTTATAAAGGGTCACGCTTTGCCTATTTGTAACTTATTGTATCGAAATGGGTATCCCTAAGAGGGACCAACATGTAATCAAGTTTCAATATCAATAAAGAGATATATCTTTGTTATTTCATGTTTTATGCTTTTTCTTCTTGTCTTCCATTTTATCTCAGGTTTTTTTAATAACATTGCACGTAGGGTTAAAAATGGGTGGTGCGTGCGTCCCGGGGTCGCTACAGATGGCGATCACAGTGGGACCTCCACTAATTTTTCATTTTTTTTCTAGAATACTAACTTAATTTTGTGTGTAGGTCTAGCTGATCTGAGCTACAGTGGCAAAAAACTAGCTGCTCTGAGCTACAGTGGCCAATAGAGCTTAGACGCTCTGATATACAACAACCAAGAACAAGTCGCTCTAGTCAACAATGGCTAGAACTAGAGTGCAGCAGAGGTCAAAACACCGACTCTCTAAGCTGGATCAAAGGTTGGTATAGCTTCTTTGATGTTTTACAACTTTTTTTCTACTTTTGTGTGTCTAAAATAGATAACTTAAAGCACATTTATGTTTAGAAATTGAAAAAATAAAAGGAATTAACCATTTCGTATATCTTAGATCTTCTTTTAGATTTTCCACTAGGTTTTGCTAGGAACAATGACTTATGCCTAAAATTTTGGCCCTAGAATCCAACGCGCTAGACATTGTATGTTTTTTGCTTGCTTTGAGGCCCTACTAGAGGCCATAACTGCATGAAATAAAGTGCACTCATACAAATCATAGTAGTTCATGCATCTTTCTAAATTTTGAAATGTATTTTTGCATTTAGGCATATAAGAAAGATTCATTGCTGCTATATGAAAGATTCATTGTTGCTATATGATGCACTTTATGTTATGCAAGCTTAAAATGAACACCACACATGCACGTCTCATTTAAAAATTGGGGAGTTGGATTTCATCATCAACATTCAATTCAGTCTAGTGATGTTGGAACTCATATCATTCCATTGGTTTTCCCCATGGAGCTTTCTAGAAATAGATTGAGAAACTTACTTATAGTGATACTAAGTTACTTGTGCTCAAAATGTCTCCCACTGTTGGAAAAAACATTGGTTCTGAGTGGAAGAGCTAGGAGAACCCTCCATTAGGTCTTCAGTGGTGTACCCTAGCTTATTTTGAGAAAATCATGTTTTCTACGAGTGGACTTGATTGTCACTATGGATGAGTCTTCTCATTCTTAATCCAAGAACAAGATCAAAAAAATTGAAATAACAACATACTAGAATACACCAAATAGTTTAGGGCACACTCAAATCGGTAATCAAGATAAAAATTTGTTTGGTATTGTGTGGTTATTCCTAAATTGCAACTCAAAAGATCAATTCATAATACAACATGGTCAAAAAAATAAGTAAGCACCCTCAATTTGATAACGAGGTAGAGATAGAAGCAACTCATACCCATAGACAGAGTCATAGTAAAATTGAACGACCTACCCGTAAGACCGTGAGACATAGCTCTATGAGCCTAAGGGGTGATATATCAACTCTTGGGGGATCTCCTTGAGAAACCCAAAGTAAGGAACTATATCATGGAACAAAGTCACATAAAAAAAAGAGGCTTCACAACCATCCTCATCAAGGAGACATTAGGAGACCTCAAGGGCCTCCTCTAAACACAC
Organism: Wollemia nobilis; assembly: GCA_028583015.1. Classification (NCBI taxonomy): domain Eukaryota; kingdom Viridiplantae; phylum Streptophyta; class Pinopsida; order Araucariales; family Araucariaceae; genus Wollemia; species Wollemia nobilis. The sequence continues at coordinate 64,866 of JAQPPZ010009512.1, forward strand.
AGAAACATCTCAAAGACATGAGGAAGCTTCAAGGGCTTCCTCCTCACATGGACATAGGGAAGGTTCCAAGATGCATTGTTCACATAGGGATGACAAGACTGCTACATCTCCATCCATATGGAGAAAACATGTTACCACAAAGCCCTCTTCATCAAGAAGGTAAACAAGAATTATAACACCTCAAGACTCACAAGAAACATATGAAATAAGTCTACCTACTGAATGGTAGGAAACTAGGGCTACATCTAGTCATGGGAATCATATAGAAGAAACCCTTCACACAAAAGGAAATATTCCCATAGACTATGACCTCATAGGAGTCAATGACACACCACAAGACCACCATGGAAAACAAGACAACTAGACAGGTTGGATCGATTTCGTACATGACAAACTCAAAGCATTATAGCTACTAAGAAAATTTGCATCTAGAAGCTCACAAATAGTGACTTCTAAACATATCTCTTAGTCTGTGGATACCTCAAAGCAGCCCCATAGTAGATGCGTAGAGTCTGATCATAGGGATACTCAAAAATACAGTGAACAAGTCACATTAGCTAGCAAGAGTATAGTGTTGGCAATTTTGGGTACATTGGGTACAGTGCCTTTGCTCAAGTGTTGATGTTGTCATTGATGTCAAGAAGCGGAAGGGTTTTTGTGAAAACCAAGGCAGACAAAATAAAAGGTTTTATTTAAAACCATGGACAACAGATTTGAAATGGGTTTTTCTTAAAACCCAAGTTGGCTCTTCGTTTCGTTGAAAAAGGTGCCCCGGTGATGAAGATATTTAATTTTAAATATTTAGTTTAAATTTTATTTATTTAAAATTTAAATTAAATTAAAGTATTTTCCGACGTGTTTGGAAATGCCGACGTGTTTGGTAATGCATCGAAGTGCATATAAAAGGTGGCAATGGAATTCATTAAAGCAAGTAATGTTTTCGATATGAATCCTCGTGCAATTTCGATTTAGTCGGAGCCCCTGCGCTAACGAAGAAAGATGCTCGGGAGCAGCGCCAAAGAGGAGGGCTCGCGGTGGAGATTCAAATGATGCTCGGGAGCAGCGCCAAAGAGGAGGTTGAAGATTGGTAGAAAATATGACTTGTGCTTTAGACATGTTGAGATTGATCAGTGAAAAGAATACCATGCTCGCTGTTATAAAGATGCAGACGAAAACCTTTTAAAGACGTCGAAAACCCCTACACGATCATCAAAGCTAATATTGTGAAATATTTTGATTACATGGAAATCGAGAAAGTGTTACTGGTACACATTTCGAAGGGTACAGAGAATCGAACTGCTATTGCAGTTTCATCCACCATGATAGCAATGTTAGGTGCTGGTTTCAATGAAGGGTCTTCGAATAAATAGGTCTCGAGATCGAGACTAAGCGACAATTGAGGATTAAAGTTTTTTGTCTCCATGCGCCAATAAGAAATAGTGAAGAAAAAGTAAATTGCTCCTTGGTTCACGCGGGCAGCTTAGCCCACATGGTTGAGGCCCTAGTGCTAGGGCTTGCACGACTTGAGAGGTCGTGGGTTCGAGTAGTGACGAAGGCTTAAAGTGCTACTAAGGTATGCCCCACATTTTTATTTAATGATGATAATACTTTGTTGTTTGAATTATTAGAATTTGGGAGTTATAAGGTTATGCAATGTGGTGATTTATTTTACTTTTATGGTATAAGTGGTTTTGGGAGTTATAAGGTTATGCAATGTTGTGATTTATTTTATTTTATGGTACAAGTGGTTTTAGGAGAGATAAGGAAGTTGTGCAATTAAAGACTTTGGTGATGATGATTGAAAAGTGGAGTAATGTTGATTATTTTGTGATCTACTAACCTTTGTGAAGATTGGCAAAAGAACTTTGTGATTGTGGCAGATTTCCAAAGGGGTTCCTTCACTTCAATAAGGTATGGGCACATTCTTCTTATGAGTATGATTGGTGTATGTTTTTCTGAAATAAGCTTGGAGTGAAAAGGGATTCTACTAGGTTTCCTTTGGTTGGGAATAAGTCCTAGTTTCTGGTTTGTTGAAGACTACTTATGCATTGTTATCATTGATGAGAGTTTTGGTGAATGCATAATTCTGGTTTGAGGTAGTGGAAGCATTGTGCACTAGGGTTTATGTTTGTAAGTCTTGTTACTTGCATTGAGATGGTGAAACCCTTAGTTGGCTGTTTTGATATTGATGGATGAGTTGCTTCCATAGTGGTTGTGTTGATGAAGTTAGTGCTTTACTTGATTCATGATATTGGGCTTACTCCATTAAGTTGATTTGAACAAGTTATTCTTTGCATTTGGTGATATTGTGTGGGTGGATGTTTTGTTCAAATATCTTTGGAGGGAAAAGGATTTCTACTTGTTTCCTTTTCTTGTGATGATTGGTTGAATGCTTCAAGGTTAATGTTGAATTGAATGATGTTGGTTAAACCTTGTCTTTGAGCATTGTTGTTGAAGCCCTAATTGGTTGAGAAAAGATATTGGTTGTTGGAAAGAACATGAGTTTCATTGTTATATGAGATATTGCATGGTTGGCAATTGTTGGGTTGTGTTTCATGTTCTTGAGAAAAGCATACTACATCTATCTTATTCTGTTGAGATTGAGATTGAGTTGAGATTGAGATTGGGAGTTAAGTATAGAACATATTGAGTCTCTAACAATTCTCTTTATGCTTCTATGAGGTTGATGAATCACATTGGGTCTCTAACAATTCTCTTTGTGGGTTCATGCAAAGCAAGTTTTCTTGATGAACTTTAGAGCAGGTTTTGGACAGGTTCCATTGGGGACTTGTGAGCAGGTTGTGGACAGGTTCTGTTGAGGACTTGTGAGCAGATTTGGACAGGTCCTAGCAGAGGACTTGTGAAGCTGAGTTTGATAGTTCTATCAGAGAACTTGAGGAAGAGGTGCATTGGTTCTATGAGTAGAACCCGAGGACAGATTTGTGCCGACCGAAGGACCTGTTTGGTGCAGATCAAAGACAGAGGAAGAGGACATTTGTGCTAGACCGAAGGACTATGTTTAGTGCAAATTCGAGGACCAGCTTTGAGGTGATAGAGTTGAGGACAGAGGTCTCCAGCCAGAGCAGGGAAGACAGGTGTCTTCTATGGATAGAGTTCCATTTGCTAAGGGCAGAAGAGGCAGAGGTCTTCTAGAGGATCACCAGCCAGAGCAGAGGAAGGGGAAGGTATCTCCTTTGAGTAGAGGCTCATAAATTCAGATTAGGGGAAGGTATCTCCTTTGAGCCGAGGCTCATAAACATTGTAATTGGGAAGGTTTCCCAAAGAACTTTGAGATAACTTTTAGAGAAAAGTTTTGTGGATGAACCACGTAAATTGTTGTGTAACTTTGTGGATGATCTTGTGCATTGCTTTGATATTGCTTTGGATATTTAGCTTTACTATTTTGAAGTATAAAGGAAAAGTAAAAAGAGGTCTTATACTGTTCACCCCCCCCTCTCAGTATAAGCTTGTGTTCTTCAATTGGTATCAGAGCAGGTTCCTTCGAAAAAGTTTAAACAGCTTGAAGGAAGATCTTGCAAGAACACAAATGGCAAGGAAAGGCAAAAGCAAAACCATTAGACACAAGAAAAAGAAATCTCACAGGGTCATGAAAGAAAATGAAGATGATCTCAATGTTGCTGCTTTGGGAATGGAAATAGATTCAAGAGATGAATCAAACAATGGAGAACAAGCCAGATTAATAAAGTTTTGCACCAGATGTGGGAAGACCGGTCACTTTGCAGCTGATTGCTCACAAGGAAGAGAATGTTTTGTTTGTGGTCAACTCTATCACAATAATCATCACTGCCATGGGTTTAGTAGTAATGAAGATGAAGATGATCCGTTCAAAATTGGTGAAGAAACAGATTCAGAACAAGAGTGTGATAAAGAAGGAAGTGATGCAGAAGCAAATTGGAAACAGAAACTGATTTCAGACCTGAGTAAAAAGGTTGAGGATGCAGAAGATATAATCACCAGTTTGAAAGTACAAGCAGAAGATTACAAGAAAATTTTTGAAGATCTCGAAATGCAATCATCCAAGAAAACAGAGTATTGCAGCAAGCTAGAAAAAGAAATTGACGGTTTAAGGATGCAGACAGAAGAAATGAGTAATAAAGTCAGTATATACAACAAACATGAAGAGGAATCTAACAAAGTTGTTAGCAATCTAAAACTGAAAATAGAAGAGTTCAAAAAGAGTGAAGAAACTCTCAAGTCTCAGATCAATGAGAAAGAGACTGTTTGCTGCAAACAAAAAGAAGAGATTGTTTTATTGAAGAAACAATTAGAAGAGGCCAATACAACTCTTGAAATCAAAGATGATCACAGCAATCAAGAAAAGAAGAGCGTCTACCTTGACAAAGCAAGTAAGTGTTCTAGTAGTGATAGTGAAAGTTCTTCAGGTGATTATAAAAATGAGATATTGTTTATATCAGAAAAGGAGGAAGAACTGAAATGTCTTAGATATGGAAATTGTGGGCACCTTGAGGATAATTGCAAAAATAATGATTTGGTTGCTAGTATGTATGAGGATGCTTCAAAAAATGATAAGGAAGATGCATGTATGGTTTTTGAAAAGGGTAGCACCTCTAGCGATAAGAAATCTGAAAAAGGTCTTGATAATTCAAAGTGCAATCAAATAGAGGATCTTGAATATGAACTTACTAATGCTCTTAGTGTTTTGAAAAAGGAAAGAAATAAGAATGCTAGACTCAAGGATAAGTTAGATGAATGTTGTATGGAGAGAGATGATCTCATAGAAAGTCTTGACATCTCTATGGCTAAGACACAAGAACTCAAGGATGAGTTGAAGTCTAAGGTTCTTGAGTATAGTGAGTTAGAGCAGAAAATGGCTTCTTTGAAAGAAGAAAATAAAGAGTACAAGGATAAGCTCTACAGATTTCAGGATAGCTCCAAGAAGGTTAAATCTCTCATCAAAGGACAAAGAAAACCAACAGATAAAACAGGTCTCGGTTTCATTAAGCTACACAAGGAACAAGTTGGAGAGTCTAGTAAGAGACTCCAAAAGGAAGAGAGTTCTGATGAGGAAAGTATTTCTGATCATGAGTACTTGAATGATAGATGCACAGGAACAGAAAATAGAATTCAGAATGAGAAGAAGTTTTTAGGACCCAAGAGGTCAAATAATGGAAAGTTTCAAGGCAGATGTTTTGCGTGTCACAGATTTGGTCACATGGCTGTACATTGCATGGCTCAAGTGAAGAAGGTAAATGACAGCTTTCAGAAGTGGTAATTTCTTTCATGGGTATTGCTACTCTTGCAATCAGTTTGGGCACAAGGCAGTTCATTGCAAGGCAAATAACAGGAACAGGTTTAATCAGAACAGATGGATTCAAAGAACAGGTATGCCTCAAAGAAATAACATTGTTACTTGTTACAAGTGCAACAATGAAGGTCACATAGCTAGACAATGTAGAGCTGAAATTCCAGGATACAGGAACAGGAACAGTGGCATGATCAGGTCCAAGGATCAAAAAAATGACAGGAACAGGAATATGGAAAAAGAGTTCAAGAGAAGGCCCGACAAGGAAGTTATAGACGCTGATGATGATCAGTGCCTAATGGGAGTTTTACTCCCACTCCAAAATTAATCACCTCATCAGGAGGTGGGGGAGGGACTAAGCTAAGAGGCTCATTCTTAGTTTCGAGCCCCAAAGATGGCCCTTTGCCATTGATGACAAAGGGGGAGAGATATGAGTGAGGGGGAGAGCTTCAAGTGAAGAGGAAAGCTTCAAGTCAGGGGGAGCAAAACTTCAAAGAGAGTGATTTCAGTTTTGGCTCTTGAAGATGTGTTTTTAGTAAAGTTTTGCCATCAATGACAAAGGGGGAGATTGTTGGCAATTTTGGGTACATTGGGTACAGTGCCTTTGCTCAAGTGTTGATGTTGTCATTGATGTCAAGAAGCGGAAGGGTTTTTGTGAAAACCAAGGCAGACAAAATAAAAGGTTTTATTTAAAACCATGGACAACAGATTTGAAATGGGTTTTTCTTAAAACCCAAGTTGGCTCTTCGTTTCGTTGAAAAAGGTGCCCCGGTGATGAAGATATTTAATTTTAAATATTTAGTTTAAATTTTATTTATTTAAAATTTAAATTAAATTAAAGTATTTTTCGACGTGTTTGGAAATGCCGACGTGTTTGGTAATGCATCGAAGTGCATATAAAAGGTGGCAATGGAATTCATTAAAGCAAGTAATGTTTTCGATATGAATCCTCGTGCAATTTCGATTTAGTCGGAGCCCTTGCGCTAACGAAGAAAGATGCTCGGGAGCAGCGCCAAAGAGGAGGGCTCGCGGTGGAGATTCAAATGATGCTCGGGAGCAGCGCCAAAGAGGAGGTTGAAGATTGGTAGAAAATATGACTTGTGCTTTAGACATGTTGAGATTGATCAGTGAAAAGAATACCATGCTCGCTGTTATAAAGATGCAGACGAAAACCTTTTAAAGACGTCGAAAACCCCTACACGATCATCAAAGCTAATATTGTGAAATATTTTGATTACACGAAAATCGAGAAAGTGTTACTGGTACACATTTCAAAGGGTACAGAGAATCGAACTGCTATTGCAGTTTCATCCACCATGACAGCAGCGTTAGGTGCTGGTTTCAGTGAAGGGTCTTCGAATAAATAGGTCTCGAGATCGAGACTAAGCGACAATTGAGGATTAAAGTTTTTTGTCTCCATGCGCCAATAAGAAATAGTGAAGAAAAAGTAAATTGCTCCTTGGTTCACGCGGGCAGCTTAGCCCACATGGTTGAGGCCCTAGTGCTAGGGCTTGCACGACTTGAGAGGTCGTGGGTTCGAGTAGTGACGAAGGCTTAAAGTGCTACTAAGGTATGCCCCACATTTTTATTTAATGATGATAATACTTTGTTGTTTGAATTATTAGAATTTGGGAGTTATAAGGTTATGCAATGTGGTGATTTATTTTACTTTTATGGTATAAGTGGTTTTGGGAGTTATAAGGTTATGCAATGTTGTGATTTATTTTATTTTATGGTACAAGTGGTTTTAGGAGAGATAAGGAAGTTGTGCAATTAAAGACTTTGGTGATGATGATTGAAAAGTGGAGTAATGTTGATTATTTTGTGATCTACTAACCTTTGTGAAGATTGGCAAAAGAACTTTGTGATTGTGGCAGATTTCCAAAGGGGTTCCTTCACTTCAATAAGGTATGGGCACATTCTTCTTATGAGTATGATTGGTGTATGTTTTTCTGAAATAAGCTTGGAGTGAAAAGGGATTCTACTAGGTTTCCTTTGGTTGGGAATAAGTCCTAGTTTCTGGTTTGTTGAAGACTACTTATGCATTGTTATCATTGATGAGAGTTTTGGTGAATGCATAATTCTGGTTTGAGGTAGTGGAAGCATTGTGCACTAGGGTTTATGTTTGTAAGTCTTGTTACTTGCATTGAGATGGTGAAACCCTTAGTTGGCTGTTTTGATATTGATGGATGAGTTGCTTCCATAGTGGTTGTGTTGATGAAGTTAGTGCTTTACTTGATTCATGATATTGGGCTTACTCCATTAAGTTGATTTGAACAAGTTATTCTTTGCATTTGGTGATATTGTGTGGGTGGATGTTTTGTTCAAATATCTTTGGAGGGAAAAGGATTTCTACTTGTTTCCTTTTCTTGTGATGATTGGTTGAATGCTTCAAGGTTAATGTTGAATTGAATGATGTTGGTTAAACCTTGTCTTTGAGCATTGTTGTTGAAGCCCTAATTGGTTGAGAAAAGATATTGGTTGTTGGAAAGAACATGAGTTTCATTGTTATATGAGATATTGCATGGTTGGCAATTGTTGGGTTGTGTTTCATGTTCTTGAGAAAAGCATACTACATCTATCTTATTCTGTTGAGATTGAGATTGAGTTGAGATTGAGATTGGGAGTTAAGTATAGAACATATTGAGTCTCTAACAATTCTCTTTATGCTTCTATGAGGTTGATGAATCACATTGGGTCTCTAACAATTCTCTTTGTGGGTTCATGCAAAGCAAGTTTTCTTGATGAACTTTAGAGCAGGTTTTGGACAGGTTCCATTGGAGACTTGTGAGCAGGTTGTGGACAGGTTCTGTTGAGGACTTGTGAGCAGATTTGGACAGGTCCTAGCAGAGGACTTGTGAAGCTGAGTTTGATAGTTCTATCAGAGAACTTGAGGACAGAGGTGCATTGGTTCTATGAGTAGAACCCGAGGACAGATTTGTGCCTGATCGAAGGACTGTGTTTGGTGCAGATCAAAGACAGAGGAAGAGGACATTTGTGCTAGACCGAAGGACTGTGTTTAGTGCAAATTCGAGGACCAGCTTTGAGGTGATAGAGTTGAGGACAGAGGTCTCCAACAGAGCAGGGAAGACAGGTGTCTTCTGTGGATAGAGTTCCATTTGCTAAGGGCAGAAGAGGCAGAGGTCTTCTAGAGGATCACCACCAGAGCAGAGGAAGGGGAAGGTATCTCCTTTGAGTAGAGGCTCATAAATTCAGATTAGGGGAAGGTATCTCCTTTGAGCCGAGGCTCATAAACATTGTAATTGGGAAGGTTTCCCAAAGAACTTTGAGATAACTTTTAGAGAAAAGTTTTGTGGATGAACCACGTAAATTGTTGTGTAACTTTGTGGATGATCTTGTGCATTGCTTTGATATTGCTTTGGATATTTAGCTTTACTATTTTGAAGTATAAAGGAAAAGTAAAAAGAGGTCTTATACTGTTCACCCCCCCCTCTCAGTATAAGCTTGTGTTCTTCATATAGGTATAGTAGAAACCTCCTTGAGGAATCTGTGAGTCAAGACAACAAGAACAGAGTTAGATAAGCATAAGTCTTCTATAACCGTGCAAACTTACTAAATGAGGCAGTTAGAAAATGCATTATGTAAGAAGCGAGATCTAGTGGAAGATTTCGAACAGGAGAAACAAAGAGAAAGACTCTTGCACCAACATGAGCAGTGTTTAATGGAGTAGGCTGAATGGCTAGATCTTAACAATTTATAGACAAATGGTGGTGATCACCCAAGAACTAGATGTGTTGACTCACCTAAGGAGAGGCACACTAGACAAGATAGCCCAGAACGAAATCCCCCACAAAACCATGAATGAAATATAACTAATGGGGGAAGGGCAAACACAACAAACCAAGATCATAATCTTGAGTCCCCTTGTAGGAGGGAGGAAAACATTACAAATCAAATGGATAGATATTTACCTCCATTTCCACTATGAGTAGGCTTACATGAGGAGGAAATTTGTGCATCAAAGGTATTTCAAGACCTTTATGAAAATATGAAAACATTTGAGAAACAAGAGGCATCTGGGAACTCACCAACATTGAGCAAGATACACAACCAACCATTGTGTCCATAAAGCCCTAGCCCTCCATATCCTAAGAACTTTGAGATGCCTAGGTTAGAAAATTTCAAGGGTGAAGAGGATGCACAATAGTATGTCACCAATTTTATCAACATCTATTTTCATATTGAAGACCATTATTCTCTCATGCTAATAACATTCATAATGACATTTTTAGGTGTTGCCACTCAATGGTTCAACCAACTACCTAAGCATAGCATAACCAAATTTGAACAACTAGTAAATGCATTCTTAAAGCATTTCTCCTTTGGTTCTAAGAAGAAAGTGAACCTTTCAGACCTGGCCAACTTGAAACAATATGATGATGATACAGTAATGGATTATGGGAATAGATGGAGAAAAATCATGGCAAAATTATCATTCTCCATTCCCAAATAAGAGATTATTTGTATGTTCACCAAAATTTGTTCTAAATACATCTCCCTCTTGCTACAACTTCAGCAGTATCCTTCATTTGAGGAAGATTTGGCATAGGCCAAGCTCATCAAAGAAATAAAAGTAGATGAGGGAACCATTAAACTCCAAAAAAAGGAGTGGAACAATAATGGTAAGAATGAAAAGTATAAGCAGAAATAGGGCAACCATGATCCAGTCAATCAAGTCGTATTGGATACACCCAAGGATGGGGGTGCATAATAACCCTAGAACTATCAAGAACATCCCCTGCCAGCTAATTACGACCAAAATAACAATTAGGTAAGAAACAAAGAATGTAAGTTGCCTCGTCATTTCATGCCTCTAACAGAATCAATGCAATCAATATTTAATCAGTTGAGCGAGGCCAAGAGGATCCGATTTCCTGATACACCTCTTATATATCCCAACCATACTAATCCAAAATTATATAGGGAATATTAATTTTACCCATATCACAGGATACTAGGGCATGACATTGAGGCTTGCATCAAGTTTAAGCATCAAGTACAAAACATTATTGAGGCAGGAGAACTCAAATTTGACAACCCATTGGCTCTCGATAACAGAGATATGGGCATATACAGAAACCCATTGCCCAATAATGAGGCCCCTAGATAGCAAGGGGCCCAATTCAATTAGGTTTGAGCTAACATACCTACCCATAGATGCATTGGGATGGTTGATATTGTTAACATAGCAACAAGGACTATCCGATATGGTCAACCACAATCGTCTGTAACTCCCATGAACATCCCAGCTGCTCCTAGATAAAGGTAAGGCAACCTTCTAGGTCCACCAACGCGGCTTGTGGTAACTATTCGAAGTAGATTGGAGAAAAACCTACAGATGACTCTAGCTAATTTATCCATCTATGAGCTCATACAATAGTCCCCAAAGCATAGGGAGACTCTAATGGATATTTTAAGAACAATTGAGCTCCAACCGCAATATGCAAATGCATTCACTCACTTTGTAGGACAAGTGCAAGAATGCCAAGAACTTGTGATTTGATTCTATGATCATGAGATTAAGATAGTTCCTACTGCCTTACCGACCCTCTTGTAAAAATTGTAGCGGCAATAAAAAACTTACCTTTCAAGAGGGTTTTGGTCGATATAGGTTCATCAATAAAAATTATTACAACTACAATAGAGCACCTCAAGATACCCAAGTACAATATCATTTTAGGAGCTTATGCATTGAGAGCTTTTAATGATGCTTTATGCAATACTATAGGAATGATAGTCCTAACCATAAAGGTGGGGCATAAGACCATCCCTGTGATGTGTCATGTCTTGGAAGGAGCTATGCAGTGCAAAATCCTCCTAGAAGCCCTTGGATAAGGGCCATGAAGTGTGTGCCTTTGATATTGCACTAGTGTGTCAAGTATGTGGACGAGAACAAAATCTATGTGGTTCTAGCCGATGAAGAGCCTTTTAAATATGTCAATCAGGTGGACATTCTAGGAGAATTTATAATCCCTTATACTCACATGTACATGTAACCTTCATCCTCAACCACACAAGTGGATAATGAATACAAAGGGGTAAGAAAATACCCATGCACTTCAACACCTCCTAGTGTGCTCAAAGTAGTCAATGCTTCTAAAGTACCAGCAATGTCAAAACCAAAAGACAATCAGAAGCTAAAGGCACCCTTAGTTAATGAAGAAAGGCTCAAGTAAGTTCCAACTATAGCCATTGCTAAAATGCCAAGTCCTATGGAAGAGGAAGATCTTCATGATCAATATGAATATAGTGATTATCACCCTGCTTCGCCAGTTTCATCCATAGGGTCATCAACATCGCATGCATCAATACACTTGGAAAGCATACGCATAGGGGAGTACCTTGTATAGAGCATCACATTTACACCTATCATTGAGTCTGCACAAGATATAGGAATGCCTAAGGACTTGAGACTGCCTATGGGAATAGTGGTTCCACTTGGAATGCCTCCCAACCAAACCAATTTTGTCTATGCTGGCCTATACTACGCTCATAAGTCTTCAGATATAGAAGAGGATAGTGAAAAACTATTCATAGTCAATGTTCTTTACCTCTCTAACCTTGAGTTTGCTCTAAGCTACTTTGAATGTTGCCATTGGCATGGATATGGCCTTGGCATATATGAGTAGGGGTACAGGTGGCCATACGAGCCACAATATGAGCTTCCCTCTGATAGATTTGGCTTAGGCTATTATAACGAATGTCAATATGACTCTCTTAGAGCGACATTGGAAAGATTAATATTAGGGTTATGAGAAGACATTGATTTCATTCCTTTTCATCCCCTAATAATAGGAAATTTGAGCACCAAAAAAGTGGCCACAGTAAACATACCACCACCAAAATTTTATCATCCAAACATCTCAATTTATTCCATCCCAATAGGGTACAACTCGTGGGATGAAGCAAGTGATGATGAGGCACAACTTGGTTTAGCCTACCAGGGGCATCGCTATTTAAAAAGATTCACATGATCCATCCATTATGATATTGGATATACATCAGACGAAAGTGACTATGAATCAAAAGACTCAATAGAAAGAGCCTACTTAGGCCTAATTCATCAACCCCTAACTTTGGGACAAGATACAAATGCAAATGGATTCTTCATAAGTGATGAAGAATATGAAGATGAAACAAAGATGGCCTACTTAGGGCCAAGACATGAACCCCTTGTCTTAGGGCCACATACCAATGCTAACGGTTTCTAGATAAGTGATGATGACTTTGAGGATGATATCGAGATGGCTTATCTTGGACCTCACCACTTACGGCAAGTGAACGAGCTAGTAGAGAGAGAGGTGAAACTCCGTGCCATAGACCCTCATCTATGATTTTTGGGGAGACATTTTTACCTAGATACCATTCATCATATGGTCAATACCCCACCATCTACATTCATATATCGATTAGAGCCCAATGATCCTATTATCTGCCCTGCTCATGGGCCAAATCCAGAAATTCCCATTCCTCCATAACCTCCTCACAAGTATGGAAGGGAAACCCCTAAGACAAGATTGCACAAATGTGGTCCTAGATACTTCATTTCATACATCAACATGATCTCCATTGATTTGACCACTACACTTCATAATCCAGTAGATCCTACCAAATCATTGCATCTTGATATAGAGGCTATTGATTGGGATCATGCTAATTCACCCATAGATCCTGAAGACCTCTTTCCCAATGAATATATGTTATAGCAATTCCATTTTGCATCAGGTTGTGCATATGACATATTCCATGTTGGTTTGTAACCTAATTCAGTAGGTCTTGTGAATCCCACCGATGACATTCATTTGATACCCATGCCTCATTAGCTACAGGATGGGTCACATATGGCTATAGAAGTGACTTTTGAGGTGGAAATTAGTGATTATCCTACCCAACCAAGGAAAGTCAAGTTTAGAGAAATTCTATCTCTAGAGGAACAAGCCATCCTAATTCCTCTCCTCAAAGAGAGGCCAAATATTTTTGCTTGGAATTACAAAGACATGCCAGGAATAGATCCAAAGTTAGTCGTTCACAACCTTTCATTGGATCCCATGAATAAGCCAATCAAGAAAAAACTAAGGAAAATGCATCCAACCGTCACTTTGATGGTGAAGAACGAATTGCAAAAATTATTGGATGCAATATTCATAGTTCCTATTGACTACCCTGAGAGGGTGTCAAACATGATACCCATGGGAAACTTGATGGAAGAGTCCATATATTCAAGGATTTAAGAGATTTAAATAGGGCAACACCAAAGGATTCATTCCTATTGCCAAACATAGACGCTCTTGTATATGCAACCGTAGGTTATGAAATGCTCTCCCTAATGAGTGGTTTTTACGGATATAACAAAATCCGGATTAAGCCTGAATATCAACATAAAACTGCTTTCATTACTCTATGGGGAACATTCTGTGACAAGGTGATGTCATTCGGTCTCAAAAATACTGGTGCCACATATTAGTAGGCCATGAAATACATATTCTATGAATATATGTATAAGATCTTAGAATATTACATGGATGACTTACTGGCCAAGTCCCTGTTGCGGCAAGAGCATGCTAAAGTCCTTAGACAAGTATTTGATCACCTCATAGAACACAACGTCCGATTGAATCCTAAGAAGTGTGTATTTGGCATAAATTATAGCAAGCTTTTGGGATTCATCATATCCAAAAGAGGCATCGAAGTAAATCCCACAAAGGTAAATGCTATACTGGAAATGGCCGCACCTACCAACATTTGGGAGTTGCAGAGCCTACAAGGCAAGATAGCATCCATCAAAAGATTCATCAAACAATTATCAGACAAATGGTAGCCTATGAATCGGTTTCTATGCAAGGAAGTTCTCTTTCATTGGGATGAATAATGCCATCAAGCCTTTTCAGATATCAGGACTTATCTGGAAATACCGCTAGTACTGGCTCCACCAAGGCAAGACATTCAATTTTTACTATATATATTGGCTATTGATTTCACATTGGGCATCATGTTAGCCCAAAAGAATGCACAAGTTAAAGAGCAAGCCATATATTACATTAGTTGCACCTTGGTGAGTTATGATCTAGGATATGCATATGTCAAGAAATTATGTTTAGGAGTGGTCTTTGCAACTCGAAAGTTACGACACTACATATTGATCCATATGACCTACATCATATCAAAACAAAATCCTTTGTAGTACATGATGAGCAAGACATATCACAATACACATACCACAAAGTGGATCATGTTATTGACAAAATTTGATCTAGAGTTCATAAGCCAAAATTCCATCAAGAGACAAGTCATAGCAGATCAATTAGCAGAGGCACCTACAAGCCTCTCACTATAGAATTGCCTAATTTTTTTTTTTGGTAAATAAAAGTCTTCATTAATTACTGGGTTTTTTAGGTTAACCCAAAACCTATTACAATATCTAGCCTTCTGCTAAGATTGTAGATCCTATTCATCATTGAAACTTGAAAAACCTAAGAAAGAAATATACATGTCATTGTTCTTCAATGGTTCAAAGTGTGAACAAGGAGGTAGAGCAAGGATTGTCCTTATCATACCATAGGGTGATCCATTGTCCTTATCATTCAAACTAGACTTCCCATGCACAAACAACAATATAGAATATGGAGCATTAATCCTGGGACTCCAAAAATCCATAGCAATGGGTATTACAATATTTAATATCTTTGGTGACTCCTTGCTCATAGTAAACTAGGTCAAAGGACTATTCCAATGCAGGTTCCCACTCTTGAAAAATTAGAAGGAACTTGTTGACACCTACCTAGCTCGACTATAATGGTATGAAATCGAGGAAATCCCTTGTACATTGAATAGATTTATAGACACCATGGCCTCTTTGTGATCCTAAATCCCTTAGAATCTATCTGCTAATTTTACAACCATTCATGTGAAAGTTCTTTCGCACTCAGCAATTCGTAGTGAAGCTTTTGACAACAAAGAATCAGTCAACATGATCAACATTGAGCCAAATCAGGATTGGTCCTTTGTAGCCAGATATTTCTTGCAAATGGCACCTTGGGAGTCATTGATCTCCCAAGGAACTATGGAGTGTGGTGCAACCATACACCATAGATTTTTTTCTCAATATTTTTTCACTAGCTCAAAAATACAAGAAGGGCAAGCCATATTCTCTATAGAAGTCGTGGCTTATCAGGATTGACTTTTCCAATTGTGGGACTTCCTAAAGCTTGGAATAGTACCTCAAGGTTTATCGCATACTAAAAGACAAATATTCAAATTGAGAGCAACAAGATACATCTTTCTAGGAGAAATCCTCTACATACGAGGATATGATGGAGTATTACTCCATTGTCTTGAGCCCCAGGAAGCATCCTAGGCAATTTTGCAAGCTCACGATGGAACATGTGGAGGCCATTTTAGTGGCATGGCCATCGTTAAGTGCATATTGAGAATGGGTTACTATTGGTCCACAATGGAAAAGGACTATTGCAAGTATGTCAAGAAATGTAGTAAGTGCCAACATTATGTAAATCTAATGCACTTACCATCGCAAGCTTTGCATCCCATACAAGCAGCATGGCCATTCTCGTAGTGGGGACTAGACTTGATTGGGAAAATCTCACCCCCATCCTCAGGATGACACACATTCATCATAATTGCCAAAGAATACTTCACTAAATGGGTATAAGCGATCCCCCTAACATCAAAAACTAGACCAAGGATTGTAGAGTTTATACTCCATAATATCATAAGTCATTTTGGGGTCCCTTCTAAGATAATATCGGATAATGGAACATCTTTCAAAAAAAAATGTGCGCGCTTTAATGAAAAAATATCATATTCAACACACTTTTTCAATGCCTTATTATCCACAATCAAATGGGCAAGTATAAGCCTCGAACAAAATAATAGTCTCCATTTTGAGGAAGACGATGTAAGACAATCACAAGGATTGGCACATGCAGTTGCCTCTTGAACTATGGGCATACAAGACTAGTATACGGATGCGCACTGGGGCAACACTGTTTTCACTAGTATATGGGACTAAGGCCATCATGCCACTAGAGTTAGAAATTTTGACTCTACACATAGCATTAAAGGACTTCATAGATGATGATGTTGCATGGCAAGGCCACCTTGATCAGTTGACGCTTCTTGATGAACATCAAGTCAATGCTTTAGAGCATCTTTACGTTTACCAATATCACCTTGCGCGAGCTTATAATAGTAAATTCCATTTAAATGAACCCAAGGTTGGAGATCTAGTGCTCAAAGAAAAACAACATAATTTGAATCTGCCATCGCATCTACAAGATAAGTTCACAGTAAACTGGATAGGTCCATACATGATTTCATAGAGAGTTGGGCTTGGAGCATATTGCCTTATATCATTAGATGGTTTTGATGAGCCTGAGCCTCTCAATATCATTCACTTAAAGGTATTTTACACATAAAAAACAAAAATATTCAAATATGTCATAAAAAAACATTCAAATATTTCATAAAATACAAAAAAAATCAAATATAGCATGTCAAAACACAAAACAAATCATAAAAACATAAAATTTCAAAAATACAATCAAAGGATCCAAGGGTAACTCAAACCACTTGGTCAAACATCAAGTCAAAATTCTCTAGGGTTATTCAAACCACTTGGTCAAATCCAATCAATCAAAATATCTAGGGGTATTCAAACTTCTTGGTCAAACATCAAATCAAAAGCTCCAAGGGTAATTCAAGCCGCTTGGTCAAAATCAATTCAAAGGACTCCAAGGGCATTCAAGCCACTTGGTCAAAATCAATAAAAAAGCTCCAAGGTTACTTCATGCTACTTGGTCAAAAACTAAAAATCCCCAAAGGCATAATAAACCCTTTGGTCAAATCAAACAAAATTACAAAAACAACATAAAAATAAAAATATAAAAACAATTGCATTTCACATTTTGCATCCACATAATTGCATTGCATTTTCAAATCCACTAACAATTGTATATGTCATGAGATACTTAAAAGTTATACCATGGTTTGTTGCACAAATCACTCAAATCCATACCTCCATCAACACCATTGTGTAATTGTATTTTTCAACACAACCATTATTTGTTGCTATACATAATATACTAAGGTTTTTTGGTTAATCAACCACACCTAGTGATCTTATCAAATTTAGTGGAAAAAAACTTTTATTAGTAGAAGGTAAGGTCTAGCTATGATAATGCCTTGGATATTCAAGATCCCGTCACTAATTAAAACACTAAAATCCTAGCTGGTACAAGGAAAATATGAAAGCTGCAAAGTGGTCTAGGTTACCTTAAGCGAAAAGGATCTTCCTTGCTTATCCAAATGTGCAACTAGTTTAAAGGTGCTGAGAATTGGCAAAAGGATAATATTTACCCTATCCACATATTTTTCTTAAATCAAAATAAGAAAAATCCCAAAAGCAAAGTACATATTCAAAAGGCCAAGCATATAGTCCACATTTCAAAGCAATAATCCGATACATAAATTCAAAAAAATCATAGCTCAAAAAAATCAATCAAAAATAAATAGTGATTTTCATCACTACATATGAGCAAAATAAATAGTGATTATCATCACTACAAAAATCCTCTCTCAAATAAAAATCAATCAAAATAAATAGTGATTTTCATCACTACATATGAGCAAATATCCAAAGCCAAAAAGAAGGGAATAAATCTTGAATCCCTGGAATTATCAGCATTGTAAAAAACTGGAAGGAGAAATCCTTACGCATGATGATATTTCTATTACAATTGCTTTATGCATTTGTGTAGACCAATGTTTGAATGTGGATGAGCTAGCTTAGGTAACCCAATATTGCCTAGTGGTATAGTCCAACTAAGTCCAACATAAGGATGAGATGAACACTCGAGGAACCCTGATCTTAGCAATGGGTTGAAAGAATCTTGCATGATATTAGAGTAAATGCTTGAGTTCTACCTCAAAATATACAAATTCATGCACACACAGAGATCATGAAAAACTAGGTCCATGGTAAAAGCCTTGTCAAAAATTCTAATTGGTCAGTAGACAGTTGTTGATAGGGTACCTAGAGTGTTTGAATCTCCGAAAAGCCCCAAAATTCTTACATATCAAAAAATCATAACATCATTCACACCATCACTTTATTTATAAGATTCTATAAATTAGGGGGTATCAACATAGTAGGACATATACCACATATATATTAGAAATAGTATATAGATGGTCACTTACTACTTTATATATTTTAATTTACATAAACTTATTGAGAAAATACATTATACATAATTACATCTCATATATGAATACTTAATCAATTCTTATGATAAGAGTGATTATTTAAATTCATGATTGTTTTTTTTACTTTCTATGGTATCACCCATTAAGATTGTCAATGTCATATGCATTTCATATGTGTTAAGTGATTATTACATACAGTTTTGTTTATACAATTCCACCACATAAGTTAGATGCATACAATTAAAGCAAAGTTAAAATATGCATTTAGCAATAACATCATATCCACAAACACAATTCATTAATCATTCATCATCATCCATAAACCACATCATAAAACATATAGGTAATATCCATTTGCATACAATCATAAATTCATCATTCATCATCAAAATACATTGCATCATATCATCAAATCATATAAGCATCTACACATCCATATAAGCATCTTCAATATCATCTATCATCTAACATATACATCAGATCATCATAATACCATCATCGTAACATATCATAAAACAAAATAACAACAAAACCATGAGTAATAAACAATATACATAAGTCATAATGCAAAGCTATCATAAAATTATGTGTGTCAAGTCCAATGGATGTACAAAAATACCCATGGGCTACAGTCATATAGGTCAGTCGACCTAAAAAATAGATCAAGGACTAAGTAAAGCATCAATCAAATACCGAGATTGAACCCCCTGCATCACCTCCTCTAGTGCCACCTCCGCTTGTGGTGGTGTTGTAAGTCGAATGATGTGAGCCTATTGGTCACTTTGTCCAAGTTCAGATCCTCTAGATAGGATGGGTAGAAGACTGCCTGAGGTGGAGCGCCCAATGACCTGTGAACCACCCACACTAGCTAGGTCCTTAGAGACAATACCATGCCTCCTAAGATGCATCTAAAGAATGGTGACATGATCCACAAGTCCCTGGATCCTCTCCTCATGCTCATCCAATAAAAACTAAAGTTATCCCACATCTGATCTTGAACCTACTATCGGAACCTCCTGTGGTGTAGAAGTAGGAAAAACAAACTACATCTTGGCATCACCACCTCCAATAGTAGCCTACAGAGCCTATATCTGTACTGAGCTACTCAATGGTAGCATCTCTCTACTATACCTAGATCTTAGTGGCCTAAATTTCAGCCTCAACGTCATGTAGCTATGCTCTCATAGGAGAGTCTCTCTCCTTGGGCTCTAACTCCTCCTCCTTAGGAACATCAGGATCCTGAGTGTAGGCCTCTATAACACCCATAGCCACTCTAGTGTCAATAGATGGGGCATCCTCCTCATCTAAAATCTCTGTAATCTATCATGGAGGTAGGTCCCTCTCTACTATGAGGCACCTATACAAGAATGGTATCAAGGCCACATCCTGTTGCAACCTATATTGATGAAGAACCCATGAGTAGAAGAAATACTCCCAGATGGTAATATTACGACCAAAAATCCATCACTTGCACTGTGTCCTAGTAGTAAAACTAGTTGGATCATCCCAAGTTGGACACTCATAGCAAGGCTACCACATGACATATTTGGCCAAAAGTATAGTAAAAGCATCATTGTTGTGGGGCAGCTCCCCTATGAAAGTGTGGCTCTTATGCTCCTCATGCTCTCGAGCCCATCTAGCAGTATAGCACTATGTCCAAGCATTGACCATTGTTATCTCAACCAGGAGTCCCTTAGGGTGATCTACTATAATATGCTCACATCCCCAAACCTATAGGAGCAAGCTATAGGTAATGCTAACACATACTCACCAGTTGATGTGGTACAACTCATCATAGCACTAATACAATAGTGATCTACCCCATGCATAGATGATAGGCTCCTTGCTATCCAATAGATCTTGCACCATTGCTAGAAGGTTCGACAAGAACATCAAACTCGAGCATTCTGGGATAAGAAATTTTTGATCACCATCAGAAATACTGCATGCCTCACCATAAATATTCCCTCCCTATGCTAGTGGTTGATGGAAAGTCCTCCAAAATTGGTGTCCTTGAGAGCATCTACAAAGTGCCCTCTAAAATCCCAAGTGAAGACAACCACCTGATCATTAGTGGCCGAAGAGACAATGACCACCCCATAAAATGGAATCCAAAAGATCCTATATACATCCTCCAGCATAATGGTCATCTCACCGGTCAAGAGGTGGAAGGTATTATTCCACGGATCCCAACGATGGGCCAGATCCGTAAGGTAAGCCTGATCTACCATGATTTAAGGAAACCTAATGACATACTGCAACCCGTGGGCCTTGAACCATACCCAATTTGTATCATCAAATCTAGGAAGTAAGTCAAGCAGGAGCTTCGAGTCCCGAGCCCAAGAAGTAAGGATCTAAGCAAAGCAGAAGAATAGAGAAAGCATAACTACAGTGAATCTAAGGAATAATTCACAATAAACATGAAAAGGGTGCAAAATAGTATGGACTAATCTAAGTCTAAGCAAAAAGGCTAAGATTGAACCTAATAAAAAAATCAAATATATCATAAAAATCCAACACAAATGCAAGAAAACATGGCTAAGGGTCTAGCCGATGTCAACTATAGAGGCCAAAACTTGGCCGCTGAATGCAGCAGCAGCCAAGATCCAATGGTCAATTTTTTTACCTTTGGGGTTCAAGCTTGGCTGCTTTGAGCAACAACAGCTCAGAACCAACCACTCTGAGTGACAATGACCAAGGGGTGACACGAAAAACCCATGAACACTTGGCCATAAAATAAAATAAAAATGCAAAATTACAAAATAACTTAAACAGATCAAAAGAGGGAGGGAAAATAAACAAAATAGAAAGCAAATATTCCCACCCAAGCATAAAAAACTAAGCTAAGTTCAAAATGCTCAAAATGGCGACATCGGGTGAATAATAGAAAAATTCAAAAAACCTAAGCTAAAGCCACTAGTAGAAAAAAAAATTGGGGACTAACCCACCATAGCAAAGGGTATGCTAAGCCTAACTATGGAGTTTGTTCATTTCCAACAGGTTTAGTGAGGTTCATTTTACCCATTACTTAGTGAGGTTTAGTTTTACTCAGACAAGAGAAAAGAGGGCTAGGGTTTTGAAAAGGAGAAATACCCAAGAAGCTTCGGCTCCTCCAGCAACTAATGTCTTGCCCTATGGAGCCATGTAATCAATTCTAGCAAACTCCAAAGTCACAACCATCACCGTCACATCAGAGCTCCCAAAGTGAATCTTCAATAGTGAAAGTGAAAGGTTAAAACCCTAGAAAATGAAAATTTTATATTTTATTAATTACACCTTGGCCACAGTTGATGTTAGTAGCTTGAACTTATTGGTCACTCAAGGCAATAGCAGCCATAGGTAGGAACTCAGAGGTCGTTGGACCTAACAATAACCAGATCCATAGATCAAAACAATCGATTTCCTCCTTGAGGGATCCCACATAAACAACAAATAAACACACTTTGGTGGTTTTAGATCATCAGAATATTTGAAATAACAAAAAATTCACATAAAAGTACAATCTTAGGTACGCCTCATATTAAATCACCTACTCTATCCACTCGGTGATTTTAGCAAGTTGATCTCCATATATTTTGGTGAGATGAGTAGATAACCATAAGGCCACTTAGGGCAAAAACAACTCATTTTGGAATTACGATGTGCCACCCTTCAATCTCGAAGAAGACCAATATGGTTGGACTACTCCATGGGTACAAAAGGATCATCCTAATTCCCCTATGACATCAAAAACATTAAGTCAAAGTGATACAATCTAAACATAAATAGAATCACTCATCCTAACTCCCTAAGAAGGCTATTGATAGTCGGACCGCTCCTCGAGATATGGATAGATGATTATCATAAGCAATTGGAATCACAATTGGATGTGGTATTGCCCATTAAAAGCAAAAAATGCTAGAAAGGAACCAGATTATTCATATTGGTCAAGTGACTTGTCGCTTCATTCATTGTCATTTCTTCACCAATTCATTGTGTGAAGAAGTAGTTCAAAACTTCAACATAATCATAATCAAAATCAACAAAATATCACTTGATCATAGCAAAATCATGTTCATCCTATGAATCATTGCATACAACAATCACAAATTTATCTTATTTTTTGGGAACGTAAGCAGCCATGACATCTTCAATTGTAGCTCTCTTATCGGTCGAAATTGTTGTAGCAGCTGAAGCTACCCGATTGAGTTTGAGGAATGAGTGTAATTTAACATGCAAAAACCACTAAGCTAAGTCCTTCAAAAATTAATGCAATGATTCAAGGGATGCACATCATCTTGCATGATTGGACCATCTGGCATTGATCATACGATTGATCACCATGCACCCTACAAACATATAAGTCTATGTTTTTTCTCAGCATTGTGTTTTTCACATAGTGCATCGTAAAAAGGGGCATCTATAGACACCTAAATTGTGTCATGCTTAGGGGAGATGCTCACATAGACACACTCATAAGATCATAAGACATAATCTTGGACTTTCCAAGAATCAAAAGTGGTTCTCACCACTCATTTGGGGCCTTTTTAAGTCATCCAATCCTAGCCGCTCAAGCCAAGAGCGACAAGATCCTAGCCACTCAAGACTAGAGAAGCCAGACCTTAGCTATTGTAGATGACAGTGGCCAAATCTTAGATGTTGTAGACGATAGCAGCTAAGCCATAAGAAGCAATTTTCTAACAAATAGACCTTATCATAGGCGAAAGTAGTAGTTTGCATGCAATAAAGGTGAGCGGGAGTAACTTTACATTCCTTTTCATGACCAATTCACATAGGATACTTGAGTTTGCATTTAAACTTTAGTTAACTAACCTCCAAGCATAAAAAAAGGACAAAATATTCTCATGCTAATGACCAGTTCACATAGAAGACTCAAGTGGGTAGTTAGATTTTAATTAATTGACCTTCAAACATAGACAAAGGACAAAATCTTCTCATGCTAACTTAAAATAAGCATGAAAAATTCATTCCTAGGGCTTGGACATAGACCTAGGGTTTCACACTATAAAAGATGCAAGCTTGAGAGCACCAACATATAGATAGCAAGAGAGCATAGGAGATCATATAAGAGAGAGAGACATCTTTTGAGGAGAGCTTTCAAGACTTGGAAAGTTCTCTTTGAGATCATGTGTACGGTGAAGCTCTGACGAATTAAAGAGCATAACACCTATTATTTCAACATCAGATACAAGCTTTGACCCATAGCTTTGGGGAAAAGAGAGCAAGGTTTACCTTAGCAACCGTTGTCTTGGATAGTGGCCCACAGGCTTAGCTTAGGTTTTAGACATAGCTTCTTTTATTCTGTTTCTTCATGTTTTCATATCATTATAATATATTGACATGATTTCATGGCATAGTTTCATCATATTTACGTTAAATTATTTTATTACTAACAACCTCATCCAGGAGGAAATCCTAGACACCTAAGTGTGTGTTGTTGTTTCATTTCTTGCAGGGCCACAGGTTCATCGGATGAAGTTTGCAACATATGAGAGCAAAAGGGATCCCTCTAGAAAATAGACCTAGAGAAGGAGGCATCTGTAAGCCCTCATACATTTCCATGTGTGGAATCGGGAAGCTTTTATAAGAACACCACCTCTTCATGAAAGGGGCACTCTTTGCCTATTTGTAACTTATTGTATCAAAATGGGTATCCCTAAGAGGGACCGACATGTAACCGAGTTTCAATATCAATAAATATATTTATCTTTGTTATTTCGTGTTATATGTTTTTTCTTCTTGTCTTCCATTTCATCTCGGGTTTTTTTAATAACATTGCAAGTAGGGTTAAAAAGGGGTGGTGCGTGCGTCTCGGGGTCGCTACAAAAATTATTTGCAATGGATGAACAATCATGTACAAGACTTAATCCTATTAGTATAATTGAACAAAAAAACCACTTAGAAAATCCTACTTTCATGTCTTGGTTGAATTTGCACATGGATAAAGTTCCCACCAATTTCCCTAAGAATCCCATTAAGCTAGCATGTTTCAAAGATACACTACAAATAATATTGTTTATATTATTTATAATTTTAGGATTAGACTCTTATGAACTAGTATATGGTTATTAGTTATCCCTTGCTTATGTGGTAACCAATGTGATAAATTATGATGGAACCAATTCTTCTATCTATGTATTCTTTGAATAGGCCCATTTCTTTAATGCCCAAATTCATAACATGTTAGTTGCATTAAAGTTGAAGGAGAGTGAAAAGTTTTACTATCCATCATTTTTAGCCTACTTATTTCTATTTCACATACCCCCAAAATTGCATAGTATCAATCTAACTAAAGTAGACAACAATCAACCCCATTTAGTGGTGGAATGGGCTCCAATCCTTAAAGAAACCTCCTCTTATACATATTTCAATAGAAAATTCCTTGGTCATATTTTTCCTTTGTCTTTGGTACAATATCCCATATCAGTTCAAAAGTTATAGATAGGCTAAGGGGTTAGAAAAGAGAAATTGGGGACTGGTATTTCTGGCTAGAAGGCATAATAAACTAGGTATGTAGTTTTTTTGGAACACCCTATGTACTTCCATATTATGTAACTAATTAGATATTTGGCATGGAGTTGTGTAGATAGATAGATGAGATAGATGAAAATTTTGGCTATCAAGACAAAATTCTCGATACCTACTACTATCCATATAGGTTTAAATAAAATGCAATGACAACAAGGGTATAAACAAAAATTGATTGATGATAATCTCAATGCTCTTCAATTTCCAATCATGCTCAAAATGTGGGACTATGATCTGAAAGGAAACTTCAAGGCCAAATTAGCCTATATGAACAATAAGTCACCTATATTTGACCATATTTCATGGGTAAAATTTGAGTAATTTAAAAATAATGATGAAGGAAATTCCATGGAAATAAATATACTTCAGATGCAAGAGAGACTCCCATGGAGGACATGTTATGAGTATGTACAAATTTATGATCTAGAATGAAAAAAAAGAGAAATAAATGCATGAAGACCTTATAGCCAAAAGTAAATAATATCTATATTGAGGAGAAAACATGATCAAAGAATGGTGGATATCATACTATGAGCATGGCACTCAGAAAAGGCTTTCCCCAATACGTCTGATAAGTGATTTGAGAAAAAAATCAAAGCTAGGTATAAAAAATGGATAAGTGAGCACAAAGGAGAGATATACATAGGCCTGATGAAAGTAAGGAATGAATAAGAGGAGATACACAAAGAAGAAGAGGAATTTCCTCAAGTAACTTCCCTATGATAAATGCCCTTGATAGGCCATGAAGACTCAAAATATGGTGCCAGCATAGAGGAAGCACCTCTATAGATAAGTTGAAGAATGCAAGTTGAAGTGTCTAAAGACACTCTGGTAATGGAAGTCATATTAGAACCAAGTGAATATAAACTAAAAGAGAAATATGTTTAAACAAAAGTAGCATAGAAGGTGATGTATATAAAAAAAAATAGTTGATGCAATAGGTGCAAAAAAGGCTAAACCTTCATCCCTACAATAAGGACCTAGTGAAAAGTGATGAAGAAAATAGAATATAATTATTGGAGAGAAGGAGGAAATAATACTAGCCAAGATATTATAGTTGGATTTATTCTGAAAATGGTCTAATGCACAAATTGAATTATTAGATGTAGTAGTTTAGAGACTAGCATTGGAAGTGAAAGGAATAGGTACGTTTACTTCTTTATTTTATATTGATGAAATAGTTCCACCACCTCAATAGCCTTCACTTGAACAACCACCTCCACCACCTAGCCCTATTAATGAAACCACTCTCCTACCTACTATATCATTAGCACTAGGAACAACATCATATGTACAAGAGGCCCAAGTAGCCTCAACTAGTGTAAATATCCAAACCCTTATAAAATATACTGCTACAGCAGTAAACCTTACATTTTTTATTTTCTCATCCTTCCACTTTGTCTTCATAACTTTCCTTGCTATCAAAAATCCTCTATTTAAAGTGTTTTCAATCATTCAATACATCAAAGCAAACACATAGAGGTGGGTAGAGCAACAAAAACTACAAGATAGAGTAGAATTAGCAACCACCTAGACATACGATGTTGTAGATATAACTTTCAAAGAGCATGATAAGATGATTATACATCCAAACATAAGGAATCTAATTACATAGATGACAATAAAGGACTATAATGTCAAATTTTAGAATTAAAACTTTAATGATATTTCAAAGATAGATGCACTTCAAGATCTATGCATTGAGGTAGACACTCTATTCCTATAAAGCAACCAATCAGATGTAAAACTTGTAGCTATATAAAGACAAATAATATCTAGAGTAAATAATAAATAAGGAGAAGATAAATAAATAGTCTCAATAATGAAATATTGGTGCTCAAATAGATAATAGATAAATCTACCATGGAGGAATAGCTACAAAAAAGAGATGAAGAGATACAAAAATTAAAATAGCAATTGTAGCAAGAATGCAATAAAGTGCTTGTGTACATAAATAAATTGAAAGAAGTAGGAATGAAGCTCCAAAGCCAAGAAAATATCCTAGCCACAATGCAAGTAGAATTGGAGAATAAAAAATATAAGCCTAAGGCCCAAATGATCCCTAGAGATATGCTGAAGAAATTCAAGATCCAATACTAGATAAAGAAAAATAACATGGTAATAAGTGTATTCACATTGTGAAACTAATCCAAGATGCTAAATAAGAATTCACTAGATCCAATGAAAAACCAATGACAAAAATACACCAAGTAAAAGTTACCTGATGGATGCTAAGAACCAAAGAACAATACCCCCAATAGCTTAAATGCTCACAAAAGTATCTATGGATATCTATGTTCCATACAAACTAAATCATTGGAGGAAGAAAATTGATTCTATAAGGAGGATAAATACTCAATGCCATTAAAAAATGCAATAAAAATATGAAGTTAGTAGTCTAAGAGCTCCAAGAGCTTGACTATCCAAATTTTTGTGATGAAAATGGACGTTTTCATATCCAAGAGTACTTGAGTCAAATTTTTAATCAATAGATTAACAAATGGAAGTAAAATTGATGTATTTTTGAAGCCACTAATGATATATTAGATCATTGTTTTCTTTCATAGGATCTGAAGAACACAAGCTTATACTGAGAGGGGGGGGTGAACAGTATAAGACCTCTTTTTACTTTTTCCTTTATACTTCAAAATAGTAAAGCAATATACCCAAAGCAATATCAAAGCAATGCACAATATCATCCACAAAGTGACACCAATTTTAACGTGGTTCACCCGGAAATGCCTGGGCTACGTCCACAAAACTTTTCTCTAAAAGTTATCTCAAAGTTCTTTGGGAAACCTTCCCAATTACAATGTTTATGAGCCTCGGCCCAAAGGAGACACCTTCCCCCAATCTGAATTTATGAGCCTCTCGCTCAAAGGAGATACCTTCCCATCTCGCTCCTGGAAATGATCCCTCGGAAGATCAACCGCCTCTACCTCTTGCCAGCACGTGGAACTCCTTTCCATCGAAGACCTCCTGTCCTCAATGCTTAGCCTAAGAGACCTCTCGCCTTCTATGATCACGTCCACAAGCAGCTCGGCTACCTGTACCAAACACAGTCGAGTCGGTCTAGTACAAGTCTTCCTCTCGTCTGTCGGATCTGTCCAACTCTTTGAACAAATCAATCCTCTGCACACAAGCCTTCTCAAAGACTTGCCAAATCTGTCCTCGGGTTCTTCTCAAAGAACCAATGCACCTCTGTCCTCAAGTTCTCTCGATAGAACTCTCAAAAACTCAGCTCACAAGTCCTCTGCTAGGACCTGTCCAAATCTGCTCACAAGTCCCCACCGGAACCTGTCCAAAACCTGCTCACAAGTCCCCACCGAAACTTGTCCAAAACCTCAGCAAGCTCACCAAGAAAAACTTGCTTAGCATGAACCCACAAAGAGAATTGTTAGAGACCCAATGTGATTCATAAACCTCATAGAAGCATAAAGAGAATTGTTAGAGACTCAATATGTTCTATACTTAACTCCCAATCTCAATCTCAAATCTCATAGAAACATAAAGAGAATTGTTAGAGACCCAATATGTTCTATACTTAACTTCCAATCTCAATCTCAACTCAATCTCAATCTCAAAAGAATAAGATAGATGTAGTATGCTTTTCTCAAGAATATGAAACACAACCCAACAATTGCCAACCATGCAATATCTCATATAACAATGATACTTATATTCTTTTCACCAACAACTAGGGTTTCATCATCTCAATGCAAGTAGCAAGACTTACTAACATAAACCCTAGTGCAAAAATGCTTCCTCTTCCTCAACCAGAATTATGCATTCACCCAAAAATTCATCAATGACTTTAATGCATAAACAATCTTCAATATCCAGAAAATAAGATTTACACCAAAAATACCTAGTAGACAACCTTTTCACTCCAAACTCAATTTCAGAAAATATACCATAAACAACATACATGGAAGAAGTTGCCCATACCTTTACTTTGATGAAGAAGGAGAACTCAAAATCTGTCACAACACTAACTCTCAATTTGCCACCAATTAGAGTTAGCAACTATACAATAATACACAATAATAAAGATCCAAAATAACACCTTATTTCTCCAACTTAGTAAAAACCACCAGAAGTATAATATACATACAAAGTAAAACCTCTTTACACCTTATTACTCCACATAAACATTAAACATCAATAAAACAATGTCAAAGCAAATATGATACCTTAACCTTATACCTCTCGCGCATTCACAGCCACTATCCTTTGCACACCGCGACCAAAAGAAAATTACCAACGAAGAGAATCGAACTCGGCACCTCTGCCTTCTAGCGCTTTCGCTTAAACGCCACCGCCGTTGGGTCACAAGTGCCCAACGAAGTAATACAACGCTGCCCTCTCTTTTATCTTCCTTTGATGCCAAGAATCTGGAAAACGTAAACGTCTTCCACAAGCCACATGCAAACTGGTGAGCGTTGTCCAAAACGTAAGTCACTGAATGCTTGCATTAATCATCTCACAACACAGTCTAAAAAACGCAGTTCAGGTGCAATTGCCAATCCACTACCATCAAGCAAAAGGTAAGGATGCAGCCCAAGCTCAAATCCGAGTATGCCAAGCATGGTTTCCAAGACACAGAACAAGCACGATTTCAAAGACGTCAATCGGAGATTCGAAGACACAGAGCAAGCTCAAATCGAAGACACCAAGCGCTATTCGAAAGATATAGAGCAAATGCAAATCGTAGATGCCAAGCACAAATCGAAAGATACAGAGCAAATGCAAATCGCAGATGCCAAGCGCAAATCGAAAGATACAGAGTAAACACAAATCACAGATGACAAAATTAATCGGAGGTGCTCACTTTAGAAAATCATCCCCACTTATATAGCCATTTTTCCTTAACTGTTTGACGTCGGCGCTCCTCCAACGATGGCAACATATCGGCGAAAGAATTCTTTTTTCTTCCGTCGCTTAAGGGTTGAAAGACCCTTTAATAATAATTAAAATAATAATTATTATTATTTTATTAATAATAAATTAAACTTGGACCTTTGACAAAGGTTTGAGTTAATTTAATTATTAATAATAAACATGGACCTTTGCATTAAGTTAAGCTTGGTTTTAATAAAAACCCTTAATGAGTCCAAATGGTTTTAAGAAAAACCTTTAACCTTGTCACCATGGTTTTAATAAAAACCCTTTAACATAATGAAGCTTCTCAAGATATTCTTGACATCACACTCTTTTGATATCAACACAAAAATGCCTTTTGACATCAATGACAACTTATACATTTGAGCAAAGGCAATGTACCCAAAGTACCCAAAATTGCCAACAATCTCCCCCTTTGTCATTGATGGCAAACCTTTACCGAAAACACTTCTCAAGAGCCAAAACTGAAACCAACTGAAACCAATCGTGCTAACAACTGAGAATCTTCCTTTGAAGTTTTGCTCCCCTTGACTTGAAGCTTTCCTCTTCACTTTGAAGCTCTCCCCCTTACTCATATCTCTCCCCCTTTGTCATCAATGGCAAAGGGCCACCTTTGGGGCTCGGGACTAAGAATTAGCCTCTTAGCTTAGTCCCTCCCCCACCTCCTGATGAGGTGATTAATTCTGGGGTGGGAGTAAAACTCCCATTAGGCACTGATCATCATCAGCGTCTATAACTTCCTTGTCGGGCCTTCTCTTGAACTCTTTGTCCATATTCCTGTTCCTGTCACTGTTCTTGTTCTTGTTCTCATCCCTGTTTTTATCCATGCCTTGATCCTTGGACCTGATCATGCCACTGTTCTTGTTCCTGTATTCTAGAATTTCAGCTCTACACTATCTGATCGTGTGACCTTCATTGTTGCACTTATAACAAGTAACAATGTTATTTCTTTTAGGCATACCTGTTCTTTGGATCCACCAGTTCTGACCAAACCTGTTCTGACCAAACTTGTTCTGACCAAACCTGTTCTGGCCAAACCTGTTCTGACCAAACCTATTTTGATCAAACCTGTTCTTGATATTTGCCTTGCAATAAACTGCCTTGTGCCCAAACTGTTGACAAGAGTAGCAATACCCTTGAAAGAAATTACCACCTCTGAAACTGTCATTTACCTTCTTCACTTGAGCCATGCAATGTGAAGCTATGTGACCAAACCTGTGACAAGCAAAACATCTACCTTGAAACTTTCCTTTATTTGACCTCTTAGGTTCTGAAAACTTCTTCTTCTCATTCTGAATTCTGTTTTCTATTTTTGTGCATCTATCATTCAAGGACTCATGATCTGAAATACTTTCCCCATCAGAACTCTCTTCCTTTTGGAGTCTCTTACTAGACTCTCCAACTTGTTCCTTGTGAGGCTTAACAAAACCAAGGCCTGTTTTATCTGTTGTCTTTCTTTGACCTTTGATGAGAGACTTAACCTTTTTGGAGCTATCTTGAAACCTGTGAAGCTTATCCTTGTACCCTTTAGTTTCCTCTTTCAAAGAAGCCATTTTCTGTTCTAACTCACTATACTCAAGAACCTTAGACTCTAACTCATCCTTGAGTTCTTGTGTCTTAGCTATAGAGAAGTCAAGACTTTCTATAAGATCATCTCTCTCCATACAACATTCATCCAACTTATCCTTGAGTCTAGCATTCTTCTTTCTTTCCTTTTTCAAAGCACTAAGAGCACTAATAAGTTCACCTTTAAGATCTACTTCACCTTCCTCTATATGTTTGCTTTTAGAATCATCAAAGCCTTTTTCAGATTTCTTATCACTAGAGGTGCTACCCTTTTCAAAAACCATACATGCATCTTCCTTATAGTTTTCGAAGCATCCTCATACATACTAGAAACCAAATCATTATTTGTGCAATCATCCTCAAGGTGACCAAAATTTCCACATCTAAGACATTTCATGATAATGAATCTATGTTTTGGTTCTTCCTCTTTTTCCGATATGAACAACATCTCATTTTCATTATCACTTGAAGAACTTTCACTATCACTACTAGAACACTTACTTGCTTTGTCTAGGTAGAAACTCTTCTTGTGCTTGTGAGAATACCTCTTTCCTTGATTGTTGTGCTCATCTTTGATTTTAAGATTTGTATTGGCCTCTTCTAGTTGTTTCTTCAATGAAACAATCTCTTCTTCTTGTTTGCAAAAAACAGTCTCTTTCTCATTGATCTGAGACCTGAGAGTTTCTTCACTCATTTTGGACTCTTCTATTTGCAGCTTCAGATTGCTAACAACTTTGTTGGATTCCTCTTCATGTTTGCTGCATATATCGACTTTATTACTCATTTCTTCTGTCTGCATTCTTAAACCGTCAATTTCTTTTTCTAGCTTACTGCAATACTCTGTTTTCCTGGTTAATTGCATTTCGAGATCTTCAAAAATTTTCTTGTATTCTTCTGTTTGTACTTTCAAACTGGTGATTATATCTTCTGCATCCTCAACCTTTTTACTCAGAGCTGAAATTAGTTTCTGTTTCCAATTTGCTTCTGCATCACTTCCTTCTTCATCACATTCCTGTTCTGAATCTGTTTCTTCACCAATTTTGAACGGATCATCTTCATCTTCACTGCTACTAAACCCATGGCAATGACGTTCATCATGACCGAGTTGACCACAAACAAAACATTCTCTACCTTGTGAGCAATCAGCTGCAAAGTGACCGGTCTTCCCACATCTGGTGCAAAACTTTATTAATCTGGACTGTTCTCCACTGTTTGATTCATCTCTTGAATCTATTTCCATTCTTCCTCCCAAAATAGCAACATTGAGTTCATCTTCATTTTCTTTCATGACCATGTGTGTTTTCTTCTTCTTGTGTCTCATGGTTTTGCTTTTGCCTTTCCTTGTCATTTGTGTTCTTGTAAGATCTTCCTTCAAGCTGTTAAACTTTTCGAAGGCACCCTCTCTGATACCAATTGAAGAACACAAGCTTATACTGAGAGGGGGGGGTGAACAGTATAAGACCTCTTTTTACTTTTTCCTTTATACTTCAAAATAGTAAAGCAATATACCCAAAGCAATATCAAAGCAATGCACAATATCATCCACAAAGTGACACCAATTTTAACGTGGTTCACCCAGAAAGCCCGGGCTACGTCCACAAAACTTTTCTCTAAAAGTTATCTCAAAGTTCTTTGGGAAACCTTCCCAATTACAATGTTTATGAGCCTCGGCCCAAAGGAGACACCTTCCCCCAATCTGAATTTATGAGCCTCTCGCTCAAAGGAGATACCTTCCCCTCTACTCTGGAAATGATCCCTCAGAAGATCAACTGCCTCTACCTCTTGCCAACACGTGGAACTCCTTTCCACCGAAGACCTCCTATCCTCAATGCTTAGCCTAAGAGACCTCTGCCTTCTATGATCACGTCCACAGTAGCTCAGCTACCTGTACCAAACATAGTCAATCGGTCTAGTACAAGTCTTCCTCTGTCTGTTAGATCTGTCCAACTCTTTGAACAAATCAATCCTCTGCACACAAGCCTTCTCAAAGACTTGCCAAATCTATCCTCAGGTTCTTCTCAAAGAACCAATGCACCTCTGTCCTCAAGTTCTCTGATAGAACTCTCAAAAACTCAGCTCACAAGTCCTCTGCTAGGACCTGTCCAAATCTGCTCACAAGTCCCCATCGAAACCTGTTCACAAGTCCCCACCGAAACCTGTCCAAAACCTCAACAAGCTCACCAAGAAAAACTTGCTTAGCATGAACCCACAAAGAGAATTGTTAGAGACCCAATGTGATTCATAAACCTCATAGAAGCATAAAGAGAATTGTTAGAGACTCAATATGTTCTATACTTAACTCCCAATCTCAATCTCAAATCTCATAGAAACATAAAGAGAATTTTTAGAGACCCAATATGTTCTATACTTAACTCCCAATCTCAATCTCAACTCAATCTCAATCTCAAAAGAATAAGATAGATGTAGTATGCTTTTCTCAAGAATATGAAACACAACCCAACAATTGCCAACCATGCAATATCTCATATAACAATGATACTTATATTCTTTTCACCAACAACTAGGGTTTCATCATCTCAATGCAAGTAGCAAGACTTACTAACATAAACCCTAGTGCAAAAATGCTTCCTCTTCCTCAACCAGAATTATGCATTCACCCAAAAATTCATCAATGACTTTAATGCATAAACAATCTTCAATATCCAAAAAATAAGATTTACACCAAAAATACCTAGTAGACAACCTTTTCACTCCAAACTCAATTTCAGAAAATATACCATAAACAACATACATGGAAGAAGTTGCCCATACCTTTACTTTGATGAAGAAGGAGAACTCAAAATCTGTCACAACACTAACTCTCAATTTGCCACCAATTAGAGTTAGCAACTATACAATAATACACAATAATAAAGATCCAAAATAACACCTTATTTCTCCAACTTAGTAAAAACCACCGAAGTATAATATACATACAAAGTAAAACCTCTTTACACCTTATTACTCCACATAAACATTAAACATCAATAAAACAATGTCAAAGCAAATATGATACCTTAACCTTATACCTCCCGCGCATTCACAACCACTATCCTTTGCACACCGCGACCAAAAGAAAATTACCAACGAAGAGAATCGAACTCGGCACCTCTGCCTTCTAGCGCTTTCGCTTAAACGCCACCGCCGTTGGGTCACAAGTGCCCAACGAAGTAATACAATGCTGCCCTCTCTTTTATCTTCCTTTGACGCCAAGAATCTGGAAAACGTAAACGTCTTCCACAAGCCACATGCAAACTGGTGAGCGCTGTCCAAAACGTAAGTCACTGAATGCTTGCATTAATCATCTCACAACACAGTCTAAAAAACGTAGTTCAGGTGCAATTGCCAATCCACTACCGTCAAGCAAAAAGGTAAGGATGCAGCCCAAGCTCAAATCCGAGTATGCCAAGCACGGTTTCCAAGACACAGAACAAGCACGATTTCAAAGACGTCAATCGGAGATTCGAAGACACAGAGCAAGCTCAAATCGAAGACACCAAGCGCTATTCGAAAGATATCGAGCAAATGCAAATCGCAGACGCCAAGCGCAAATCGAAAGATACAGAGCAAATGCAAATCGCAGACGCCAAGCGCAAATCGAAAGATACAGAGTAAACACAAATCGTAGATGACAAAATTAATCGGAGGTGCTCACTTTAGAAAATCATCCCCACTTATATAGCCATTTTTCCTTAACTGTTTGACGTCGCGCTCCTCCAACGATGGCAACATATCGGCGAAAGAATTCTTTTTTCTTCCGTCGCTTAAGGGTTGAAAGACCCTTTAATAATAATTAAAATAATAATAATTATTATTTTATTAATAATAAATTAAACTTGGACCTTTGACAAAGGTTTGAGTTAATTTAATTATTAATAATAAACATGGACCTTTGCATTAAGTTAAGCTTGGTTTTAATAAAAACCCTTAATGAGTCCAAATGGTTTTAAGAAAAACCTTTAACCTTGTCACCATGGTTTTAATAAAAACCCTTTAACATAATGAAGCTTCTCAAGATATTCTTGACATCACACTCTTTTGATATCAACACAAAAATGCCTTTTGACATCAATGACAACTTATACATTTGAGCAAAGGCAATGTACCCAAAGTACCCAAAATTGCCAACAGGATCACCATATTGCTAAAAACGATCATAGATATGATGCAAGGGTACAAGGACCCTTCCTATGAATGCTACTATCAACTACAAAATATATTTCAAGAATTTTGGGTAATAAATCTTCCCTCTCACGTAACATGGGATAAAATGTGTAAAGTATTCCAATTATCAATAAAGTCTTCAATAGTTAAAGTAACCAATCAATATGGAGAAACATTAGGAGTAGCCCTAGAGGAAACCTCCAAAATAGATAGCATCTGAGGTGGCTATTGTATAAGATAATTTTGAGTCTCATTTTTTTTTATTTCAATTTTGACTCCATGGCCCAAGTGGATAAGGATATATGTATTAGTTGCTTCTTCAAGTATGAACCCCATTTTCAACCCACATCCATCTCCAAATAAGGAGATGAATTTTGTTAATACTAAACAATGCATCTTTGCAATATAAGGCTATCGAACATTTAAAATGGTTATTAGATCAAATATTAACAAAGAATGAAAGAAAAAATTCCAAATTTTCCTAAGTATCAAAGCATTATCAAAAATCCAAATGTGAGGATGTCAACCGCAAGATTTAAAAAATTGAGCACCCAAAATTTGAATCATGTAAACCCAAGCCATTTTTTATTGAGTAATATGGCTAGACAAAATTGTGTTGATTTCAATGGAAAGGTAGTTTAAATCTAGAATATGATATGTAACACCTTGAGTGGATAATGATATTGATGTCATCAAGAGAGAGAAAACCAGTTGGCTCCTTCAAACAAGAAATTGACTAAGTATGAGAGTTTGGCATCTAATACAATGGT
Organism: Wollemia nobilis; assembly: GCA_028583015.1. Lineage (NCBI taxonomy): Eukaryota > Viridiplantae > Streptophyta > Pinopsida > Araucariales > Araucariaceae > Wollemia > Wollemia nobilis. The sequence goes on from JAQPPZ010009512.1 coordinate 101,322, forward strand.
ATAATCTATAAAATAAGATAGCTCTAAATCTCAATTTTTTTTTAGTGTTGAAGTCAATAGAAGCACTATAAGAACCTATATTAACCAAGAATTAGAATTAAAATCCAAAGGTATGAATTACAATCAACATTTAACAATGAGCTTCACCAAGAGTGTTGGATATGTTTGAATGTTGAAGTCAATATTAGGCACATAAATATTTAGCAATGGTGATAAGGTATCTTGACATTCAATAAAATGATAGAGTTGAAAGAGACATCAAATAGAAGCATACACTAAATTATCCAGACATGCTCCCGATAAGTGAATATGTTGTTAGAATATTCTAATGACCTTGAGATTATTTGATTGTAATCTCTCTCATTGTAGCTAAGGAGGTAGTGGGACAACTAAAGCAAAACATTTTTTTCAAAATATCCTATGCACTAGATAAATATACAATGACCACCACTCCATGAGATAGAACAATAGCAAGCCACATTAGCACCATAGTACAAAATTGGTTGCAACAATATGAACTAGAGGAATACTAGAACAACCTATTAGACCTACAATCCACTCCCTAGACTATGATGATAACATAATCAATTGTAATAATATATATATATATATATATATATATATATATATATATATATATATATATATATATATATATATAATTACAATTGGTTATGTTATCATCATAGTCTAGGGAGTGGATTGAAGGTCTAATAGGTTGTTCTAGTATTCCCCATTATGAGGGTCATCTATTTGGCATTTACAATTGGAATAATTTTATTGATTGAGACTATATGCCTTCTTGAATTAATATTGGATTGTTTTATGGACTCCAACTAACTTCTTGTGCAAAACATGTATGTATGTCTTATTGAGTAGATACATTTTTTTTTTTAAATCCAGGAGTGGGTAATTTTGCTACAATTATTCTACATTCTATATTTTTACCTTCCATGATAGTTTTAGAATAACTTAGCATTGCTTAGAGTTCTTAATGAGATTTTTTTTTTATGCATAAGGAAAGAAAGTTGTTTTTTTACATGGTTTAGTTTAAATTTTGATAGTGAATCTCTCTCCACTATGTCTCTTGATGTTGTCAAATCCATACCACTTTTAGCTTCTATTTATAACCCTTTGCATTTATTGATTTAGTCTATAATACAACCATTTAGTTATATTGGCTAGGCATAGGAATCATCCTTCTCTGGAGGTTGACTCAAAGACCCATTTTTTTGATCCATCCAATCACTTGACCGAGGTGTTAAGGGCACATCTAATTCACTTAGGCAGATTTTAGAATCAAGATTAACCATAACAAGGTTAAGCATGGTCCATAGGGTTTACACAATAATATAATATAAAGAACTAAAATTGTACAATGATTTCCTATAATCCTATAAAATATTATATCATACTATATTAGCTTTGGTAATAAGCCAAAGTACACTTTCAACACCCCTTTAATATTTTAATTAAAGTCCAAGGATAAGATACATTATTGAGAATAATATCTTCCCCCATAATAGATGTCTTAATAAGCCTCCACACTTGAGGAATACTCATTTGATTCCCCTTGACTTCTAAAATAAAATACTACAAAAATACCTCTATACAAGCATGAACTATAGGTTCTCACTTTCATAATTAATTGCTCCCACAGATATCCAAATAAATATTCTCCTAAGACTCCAAATAAGTAAGATAAATTGATAATACCACCTCTAAATAAAAGATAATCAATATTCTTCTACAGTATCATAAATTAAAACTTAGAGTTAGAGCTTTTTATTTTACAGCACACATCACCTTATTTGGAAACATCAACTTAATGTTGCACCACATTATTCCCTTCCAAAAAGAGGTTATGCATATATCTACTTAAGAAAGAGCTAATGCAAAATTTCAAAAGTACCTAAACAAATAATAGAAGAAGGAAGAGATCATGAAATATTAGATCTACATGAATAAGTTCAATCAATAGCCCAAAAAAGAGAGATTGACCAACTAAAGCAGATTCTAATTTTTTTTCCTATAAGCATCTAAAAGACTCAAAATCTAGTGTAACTATTATAAATCCAATATTATATTTTGTAAAATTGAACCAAAAAGTATTATTGCATAGGATATGGTGAATTTCCCCCTTCAAAATAGGGCAATAGACCTTCAAAAGTATTTTGCACAGTCACGCCCCAAACATTGGAAAAGGTTCATGAAAAAAAATCAACAATGCATATGTTAGGATCCCATCCTAACCCTTAATGTAATAACTTCCATGATGTAATAATTCCTAAAGAACGTGGTTCATACCCATGATTAATATTTTGTAATGTTCTAAGTTTTAGCTTATGTAGTGCCTATGACAAATGACACCTTTTTTATGTAACACATGGTAGATAGGTTATGTAAGGTGACCTTGTGCATGTAATTTGAGTGGAATTGTGCATGTAATTCGAGTGATACTATGCATGTACTTCGGGTGGCATTATGCATGTAATCTAGGTGGCATTTTGCATCTAAGACAACCATGGAAGGAAACTCTTTAAATACCCGAGAAGGCACCAATGTATTCATATTTTTGCAAGTCAATGAAGTGTTGAAGGAGGTTTCCCCATCAAAGAGGCCTATGATTCTATCTTATTGTGAGATTGTTCCTTTATGCTAATTTATCTTATAATGTGTATTTTGTTTTGAATATTAATATGATGTTTGTGTGAGTTTATTTCCAAGCAATTGTGTGAGAGTGTGTTTATTTGAGTTTATTTTATAGTAGGATCCTAACAAGTGGTATCAAAGTGCTTTCGAGGGCCAATTTATGCTGCAACAGTAACGATTATTGCCTGTTAGGTATAATACCTTCTTATTTTCATGTAAATGTTTTTTACTATTATAAAAAAAAGGACATAGACCAATAAAAAAAAAATAGTTTTTTTATTTGAGTAGGTAGAAACCCTGTGCCGGGGGTTTTAAAATATTGTGAAGGATTTGTTTTTATTGGCTAAGCTAGATAGCCCATACAATGTCTAGTGAAGTGAGGTGTGATTAGGCTCCAATACCCAAGCCTCAAACAGAACTCACACATGGAATTGAACTCCCATGCATCTTCAGGTGTATCGAGCGACCATTCTAGGGTTAAATTTTTTTTATCCAGTATGAAGCTTATTGACCTTGTATAATTCGTAGTCCATGGGACACAACATCCTAGACGATTACCCTCTCATACTTTCAGAGAGGCATATAGTGTGCTCAAGGGTACGTGTGGAATCCTCCTTGGGTAGTGGTCTAAAATATTGGTTCGAGCACTATTGTTCATAAATACGGTATAAAAGAGGGCCTATGGGTGTTACATACTCCTTTACCTAGCATACGCTGGTTCTGTTAAAACTTAAACTTGCAACAAAATCACAAACCAAAACTCCCTGTTCGTAAACCTACATTTTAAATTCCCAAAAGTGAGCATATGAGAAAGGAATCCTCTACCAATAAAATAACATAAATTGCATGAATTCAAGATAGAATATGAGGGTGATAGTTAATTTGATAGTATAGAGAATAACAGTTAGATTTACAGTGGCAGTAATAATCAGGTCAGCATAGTCCGATAAAAAATTGTAGTTTTCAATGTCAGAACAGAACTGTCATAACAATAACCTACACAATATAGAGAATCTTCAAACTAGTGAGGTAATCCATGTTAGAGAGACTATCAGGGCTTAGCAAAACATTGATTCAGTGAGTAGATACAAATTATAGATAGTACTCCAGTACCCAACTTTTGTACTATAGCTCAGAATCCAAAACTGTAAACATCGTTACACTTGGCAAAATAGGAGTAAAAAAAAGTCTAGGGTGCCAAAAAGTAGTGTTGTGGGATATAGCTCATTGTGACCACCTCTTGAAGCTTTTCATTTTGATATATAGCACCCAAGCACTTTTTTGGGATCTTACTAAAAATAGTAAGTCCTGAAACCCAATTCTATTTTTAGTAACTGGTCATAAAAGGTTCCAAAATGGCCCAAGGTACCCGTGGACATCAAAAAGAGCTAGAACATATGGACTCCTTAACAAAATCCATTGAGAATTTGAATGTAGAAATTTTATCCATAAGGGAAGAGGTCCAAGGTCTTTGTCTAGATCATGAAGCCACTAGCGCTTACTTAGAAGAAACACTGATAGAAGTGGGTAGCAAGTTACAGAAGGGACCACTCAAAATAGAACACCAAGATGATACCTCTACAAGGAATGACCATGAACCATCCTTTAAAATGCTAAAATTTGACTTCCATAAATTTAATGGGAAGGATGTTGATGGGTGGTTATATAGGGTTGATTAATTCTTTAGACTTCATAATGTTCCCATATATCATATATTTCAGATGACTTCCTTCAATTTGTAATCTGAGGCTCTACACTAGTTCTAGTGGTTATGTAATTCCAACCCAAATCTCTCTTGGGAGAACTTTGAGTCCAAACTACTAACCTGATTTGGGCCTAGTGAGTATGAGGACTTCATAGGGGCCTTGGCCAAACTGCAACAAACATCCTTAGTCCATGACTACAAAACTCAATTTGAAAAATTTGCCAATAAGACAAGAGGATTGATGGAAGGGTTCTTCATGAGTTGTTTTATCAGTGGGTTAAAAGGGGATCTCCAAGCTTAAGTAAATATGTTGAAACCATAGTCCATGATGGAAGCTATCATTTTGGCCCGTCTGGCTAAATCTAAACTCTTAAACCAAAGGTTCCCACTACGGTTTTCTCAAAACCGACCTTCATTTCCTTCTCGAATCCAAAATTTAGTGAATAGTAAACCTACTACACCCAAGTGACTGACTACAGAGGAGATGGATGCACGTCATGCCCAAGGATTATGTTATAATTATGATGAAATTTTTTTTAGGAAATTTATGAGGACCAGAGTGATGAGGATGAGGACCCTCCTGAAACACCTTCTCCATAGGAAGAAGATACACAGGATTATGATGTAGATATTTTATTCTATGATCTTGCAGGTATTACCACTCCACAAACCATAAAATTTGTGGTATTTTTCAAGGGCCAACATCTTACCATCCTTATTGATTCAGGTAGCACACACAACTTCATTGATCCTTGAATTGCTAAACAGGAAAATTGCTATATCAACACTTGTAATTCCTTTGAGGTCATGGTATGGGGGAACATTACTTTGTAAAGGAAAATGCCATAATTTCAATATCGGGATAGGGGACTATGAACTCAAGCAGGACATGTTTGCCCTCTAGTTGGGAGGATATGATATGGTTTTGGGATCTCAATGGTTGAGTACATTGGGCACTATCAGTTGGAATTTTGTAGAACTCAGGATGTAATTCTCCAAAAATGGATAGACACACTTAATCAAGGGCTACCCTACAGGAACACCTCCCATCATTAGTTCCAATCATATGGAGAAAGTGCTAAAGAAATCAAAATGTGGGGTCATTGCACAACTCTTTTCCATCCAACCAACCAATTCACTAATGGCTGAAATTCCATCAGACCTACAACTAGTTCTACACAAAAATGATGTTGTCTTTGCATAACCAACTACACTACCATCATGTACCTCTCATGACCATGATATCCCATTGCTCTTGGGTAGCACACCACCAAATATTAGGCCATATAGGTACCCTCATGCTATGAAATCCGAACTGGAAAAATTGGTACATGAATTACTCAAGGCTGGTGTCATCTGGCCTAGTACTAGCCCCTAATACTCACCTGTCCTACTTTTTCCCAAGAAATATGGCTCATGGTGCCTATGTATTGACTACCAAGAACTCAACAAGACTACGATCAAGGATAAATTTCCTATTCTAGTGGTCGATGAACTACTCGATGAACTACATGGGACCATGTATTTCACCAAGCTTGATCTTCTCTCTGGGTACCATCAGGTCCGACTCAAGGATGAGGACATCCCAAAAACTACCTTTTGCACTCATGAAGGTCATTATGAATTCTTGGTAATACCATTTGGTCTCAGAAATGCTCCTTCTACATTACAAAGTCTTATGAACAACATTTTTCAGTACTTTCTATGGAAGTTCATCCTTGTGTTCTTCAATGACATCTTTATTTACAGCTACACATGGGAAGAGCACCTCAATCATGTGGATAAAACTTTACAATTTTTGGTAACCCATCACCTTCTTGCCAAAAGGTCCAAGTGTTCCTTTGGTCTGACTGAAGTAGATTATTTGGGACACATTGTCTCACAAGATGGCGCCAAGGTTGACCCTAAGAAGATTCAAGTAGTTCAAGAGTGGCCAAAACCTTGCACTTTCAAGGGAATTCAAGGATTTTTAGGGCTTACGGGCTATTATCACAATTTTGTCTACAATTATGAGAAGATAGCTTCCCCCATGTTGAAAAATATTCCTTCACTTGGACAGGGCTTGCTGACCAAGCCTTCATTGAACTCAAGCATGCTATGACCACCACTCCCGTTTTAGCCATGCCAGATTTCTCTAAACCATTTTCATTGAAAGTGATGCTTCTGGTCATGGTATTTGGGTAGTATTGATCCAATAAGGATGACCTATGGCTTTTACTAGCAAGGCACTCTCTAATCATAATCTAGGGAAATCCACATATTCTAAGGAAATGTTAGCCGTATTGCATGTAGTCACACATTGGTGACCTTACCTCATTGGACGTCACTTCTCCATCAAAACCGACCATCAAAGTCTTAAATATTTTCTAGAACAAATATTTTCCACACTTGACCAACAAAAGTGGGTGTCTAAACTCATGGGCTATGATTATGATATCATCTACAAAAAGGGAAAGGAGAATATTGTGGCTGATGCTCTTTCTTGCAAAATAGAGACCGTAAGTATGTTGTGTGCCATATCAGCACCACTTCCCCAATGTATTGATTCCTTGCATCAAGAAACATGTCAGGATGCATATTTGCAAGCTTTGATAGCCTCACTAATGGATGATATAGATTATGCACCAGGGTATAGTTTGAATTTCCATGATCTACGCTACCATCAACGTCTAGTTCTGCCTCATAATTCCCCACTTTGAGAGCTTCTCATGAAGGAATTGCATGCCACTCCCTCTACAGGCCATTCAGGGTTCCTTAAAACATATGAGTGACTCAAGCACACCTTCTTTTGTAAAGGTATGAAATATGACATCTGATCTTTTGTTGTTTCCTGTAACACATGTCAAAGGATGAAAGGTGAAACAATGTACTCTCCGGGCACTCTTCAGCTATTGCCTATCCCAGATCAAGTTTGGACTAACACCTCCATGGAATTTATAGAAGGGCTCTCTAAATCTAGAGGCAAGTCAGTTATTTTCATGGTAGTGGAATGTATTTCAAAGTATGCTCACTTTTGTTACCTTGCCCATCCTTATAAAGCATCCACTATTGCACAAATTTTTCTTGACTCCATATTTCACCTTCATGGCATACCCACCTCCATTGTATCTGATCGTGATCCCACCTTCACTAGTCATTTTTGGCAAGAGTTGTTTAAGTTGCAAGGGACTCAGCTCAAAATGATTTCAGCCTATGATCCGCAAATGGATGGTCAAATAGAAGTTGTTAAGAAATGCTTGGAAACCTACCTTCACTGCTTTGTCTCAGATCATCCCACTCAATGGGAAAAATGGCTATCCTTGGCCAAATGGTGGTACAACACTTCCAATAATACCACAACCAAACTCACACCATTTGAAGTAGTCTATGGGTGCCTTCCACCTACGCATTCCTCTTACATTCATAGAAGCTCCAAGGTCCAGACTGTCGAAAACACTCTGATTCAACACACCGAATTCCTTTGCCATCTTAAGCAAAATTTGAACATGGCCCAGAATCGGATGCGCCAACAAGCTGATCAACATCATTTTGAGCTTAGTTTTTATGTAGGTGATATGGTCTTCCTTCGATTGCAGTCATACAAAAAATCATCCTTAAAAATTCATAGGTGCCAGAAGATTGCTGCAAAATACTATGGTCCTTACCAATTTCTACAAAGGATTGGCCCCACAACTTACAAATTGGCACTCCCACATACCTCCAAGCTTCATCCTATTTTTCATGTTTCCACTATAAAGAAATTTGTGGGCACACAGGTACAGGTTCAATCCACACTTCTTGAATTGGCTAAATAAGGCTCCATCTTACTTGAACCTGAGCAGTTGTTGGATCATCGGACTCTCACTCTTTGTAACTGTACAATTATAGAGATCCTGGTTCAGTGGCATGGTCTTCAACTGAAATATGCTACATGGGAGTCTCTCCACTAACTCCAGAAATAGTTTCCTCATTTCATCTTTGAGGAAAAAGCTTCTTCAAGGGGAAGGACATGTTAGGATCCCATCCTAACCCTTAATGTAATAACTTCCATGATGTAATAATTCCTAAAGAACGTGGGTAGTACCCATGATTAATATTTTATAATATTCTAAGTTTTAGCTTATGTAGTGCCTATGACAAATGGCACCCTTTTTATGTAACACATGGTAGATAGGTTATGTAAGGTGGCCTTGTGAATGTAATTCGAGTGACATTGTGCATGTAATTCGAGTGGCACTATGCATGTAATTTGGGTGGCATTATACATGTAATCCATGTGGCATTTTGCATGTAAGACAACCATGGAAGGGAACTCTTTAAATACCTGAGTAGGCACCAACGCATTCATATTTTTGTAAGTTAATGAAGTGTTGAATGAGGTTTCCCCCTCTAAGAGGTCTGCGATTCTATATTATTGTGAGATTGTTCATTTATGCTAATTTATGTTATAATGTGTATTTTGTTTTGAATATTAATATGATGTTTATGTGATTATTTCCAAGCAATTGTGTGAGAGTGTGTTTATTTGAGTTTATTTTATAGTAGGATCCTAAAAATATAGAGCTTGAAAATCATGTGATTTGAAAAATAAAAGGGGCTGAAAATAGTTCAATATGCAAAAATTATGGCCTCCAAAACTTTTTCTCAAATAGTCCCCATAGTAGAAAAATTAGATCCTCAAACCTTAGGGAAATTAAATTCAATCTTAGCATGCCACATGTCATTCACCAATTTGCACATATCCACCACTCAATTTGAATATTTTCAACATCACTAAACCAGCACCTGGTCTATGGTTGTGACATATGTCATCCTGCAATTGGATAAAGGGTTAATAAATGTAAATAGATATCTTAATGGCATGCAAATATGTGACAATGACAACCAAGTTAGAAAAACATTCCATGTCATCCATTAATTATTTCAAACACATTTGGATGTAATTGAACCTAAATCTACTAGCTCCTAAGTCACTTCTAGTAACCATATTTTCAAATATTTTATTGATGCCAAAGGTGCACGTCCCTATAAAGGGATAAAATAACCTCTTTTTCTATGAGGAAAATAGAAATAGAGATTCATAAATATAAACCTCATTCTCCCAATATGCTTCATCTATCCATCATGGCACTAGTTACCAACTAATAAAAATATAGCCATATCCTTGAATATGGCTCTTGGTCCCAACCATCCAAGGCTTTGTATTGCAAAATAGAAGGTTATGGAACCAAAGGAACTAGCTCTATTTTAAACCCAGGATCATGATCCATAAAACACCTTATGTTCAGCCACATATGCAACTCATTTTCCCTTCTGAATAGAAATATATGTGTGCCATGCTTCTTTTTGGCATCCTTCCATATAATATATCTAGCCATATGAATTTTCCTACCTTCTTCTTGGAACCCTCTCATAAATAATTATAAAATCCATTAGTTGTATGTTGATTTTCAAGATCAAATATAATGATATTGATAATTATAAAATAAGACATATTTCTAATGGTTATTTGTTAGAATAAGGCATTGATTATGAGGAAAGATAATTTTTATTTTAATTATTCATATGGGATTGAAATAGACCCCATTTGTATTACATCATTACCACATAGTGGTATTACAACAAAACTTGGATATTATACATGTATCACTTGACAAGATTTAAACCTTGGTCTCCTCGTTAAAAGTTGAGGAATCTAACTGGTTGATCTAATGTCACATGATATGAGGAAACATTATTTATATAACTAAATTAAAGATCATTTGAATGGTATCTAAAATGAAAACTCAATATATTTAATAATTATACCAAGTGGATGTAAATAGCACATTTATCAATGGAATTTTCAAAACACAAGTCTACATGACATGACTAGATGGATTTATTATACATAGAGAGGAAAAAATATATCTCAACTCATAAAATCATTTTATAAGTTCAACTAGATTCCTAAAGCCTAGTATCTCACAATCAATGAGCATCTTGTGTGGCATGGATTTTATCAAAGTACTTACAATCAAAATCTATAACTCAAAAAACTAGGAAGATATAATCATAATGTTATATATCAACAACACTTTCACTATAGGAATTTATTAGAAGGATTGATTTGATGAAGTCACTTGACATGTAAGATCTCTTGATCATGTACTATTACTAGGGATTGGAGCTGTAGTAGATAGACAATCTCATTTTCATCATTCATATAAAGTATTCAAAGATCGTGCTTGAGAATATTTGTATGATATACTATAATCCAATACCCATGGTTATTGAGATAGAGTTATATCTATCATAAAATTACTATTCATGAAAGGTAAGTGTAACTCTTTATCGATATTTTATTGTGAGTCTCATTTATCCTGACATAAACTAAACTAAATATTTTCCATGATGTTAGATATAATTTATAGGTTATATAAGATCTAAGAATGTGTTATTAAAAGAACAAAATTATGTACTTAGTTATACCTATTTACTACTTAATACATTGTAATTAGAAAATAAACAACTAATTTTTCATAGGATTCATGAATGCAAGATATTGAGGATCCATGGATGATAAGAAATACAATCATAGATATATTTTTTTTGGTATTAGGTATGATAGACAATCTCATTTTCATCATTCATATAAAGTATTCCAAGATCGTGCTCGAGAATATTTGTATGATATACTATAATCCAATACCCATGGTTATTGAGATATAGTTATATCTATCATGAAATGACCATTCATGAAAGGTAAGTGTAACTCTTGATCGATACTGTATTGCGAGTCTCTTTTATCTTGAATTAAACTAAACTAAATATTTTTCATGATGTTAGATATCATTTATAGGTTATCTAATATCTAAGAATGTATTACTAAAAAGGAAAAATGTATCTACTTAGTTATACCTATGTACTAATTAATACAATGCAATTAGAAAATGAACAACTAATATTTTCATAGGATTCATGAATGCAAGATATTGAGGATCCATGGATGATAAGAAATACAATCATAGATATTTTTTTTGTTTTGGTATTAGGTATGATATCTTGGGGAAGTAAGAAGCAACATTCTATTGCTTGATTTTTCATCAATTTAGAACATCATGTTGTAGGAGGATCTATATATAACGTAATATGGTTAGGTTCTAATTTGAAAGTGTAGACACCTAAAACACATCATGCATAGGGGACTACTCATATGGCAATCCTAACAGACCATATGAATGACCTTAAACCATTCCAATACAAAGTAGTGGTTCTAACCACTCAATTTGGGAAGAGTTGGTCTAATCAGCCTTAGTCACGACTGACACCCATGGCTAACAAAGCTAGCTATGCCTCAGAGCCGCAACTAGCCCTAAAACTATTTGAATTCCTAAGCTAAGCCAAATTTAGTTGCAATGTCCATGGTGATGGTTTTTCAAACATTTTCAGGCAAGGAAGCATCCAGATTCTTCCTCCCAACTATTCCAACCTCCTATTTCTTGATCTTGGCTTCTCCATGAAGCTAGAACAAGGACTTGAGAAGGCTATAAGACCCCCCTCCAAATTGGGGAGAATTATAAATTGATCTTGAGTTGGAATGCAGTGAAGCTCTTCCAAAATAGATAGTGAAGTGACAACCCCTTGAGGAGATTTGAAGTGTTGGCAAATTATGGATTGACAAGCATGAATCCGTCAATGAAGCTTCCAAAGGATTAAGAAGCACAAATAGCTAATTAAATCCAATAGAACATGAATATTATAAAATTCAATCACCAATCTATCTTGGAATACAAATGTGACCCTTGATCATCAATTCCATGGAGGAAATTGAATATCCAAGCCCTGATTACAAGAGCAAGAATACTTTCGGCTTAGTCGTAGCTAACAGTGCCAAGTGCACCTCAGACCTGTGATGAGGGTTTGATCTATAATTTCCTTTGTTTTAGCCATTGATTTATGATTTCAAACATATATTTATGTAGATCTAACTTATATTATCTTTCCTTCATGCATTTGTATGGTTAAATCTAGGAATTAGTGGTAGATTTTCTTCCATTTTCCTTGCATTTGTTAATATAGACTAGTTTCATTAAATTTGAAGCATTTCAAGTTTTAATGGTTAATTAGGTTGCCTAATTGCTATATTTTTTTCTTTATTTATAATATTTACAACAATATAGAGATTTCATGCATGTCTTTACTAGTTTACATGCTTTATTTCTATAGTTTTCATCATTTAGGTAATTGCCCATCAAGTGCCTCATCAAGAGAGACCCCCTTTGTTATTAACCCCTTTTATGTTGTTTCTTGAACATGCTTTGAGCGGCCCCCCGGCGGGGGGGGGGGGGGGGGGCCCCCCCGGGGGGGGGGGGGGGGGGGGGGGGGGGGGGGGGGGGGGGGGGGGGGGGGGGGGGGGGGGGGGGGGGGGGGGGGGGGGGGGGGGGGGGGGGGGGGGGGGGGGGGGGGGGGGGGGGGGGGGGGGGGGGGGGGGGGGGGGGGGGGGGGGGGGGGGGGGGGGGGGGGGGGGGGGGGGGGGGGGGGGGGGGGGGGGGGGGGGGGGGGGGGGGGGGGGGGGGGGGGGGGGGGGGGGGGGGGGGGGGGGGGGGGGGGGGGGGGGGGGGGGGGGGGGGGGGGGGGGGGGGGGGGGGGGGGGGGGGGGGGGGGGGGGGGGGGGGGGGGGGGGGGGGGGGGGGGGGGGGGGGGGGGGGGGGGGGGGGGAGGGGGGGGGGGGGGGGGGGGGGGGGGGGGGGGGGGGGGGGGGGGGGGGGGGGGGGGGGGGGGGGGGGGGGGGGGGGGGGGGGGGGGGGGGGGGGGGGGGGGGGGGGGGGGGGGGGGGGGGGGGGGGGGGGGGGGGGGGGGGGGGGGGGGGGGGGGGGGGGGGGGGGGGGGGGGGGGGGGGGGGGGGGGGGGGGGGGGGGGCGGGGGCGGGGGGGCGGGCCGCCGGGGGGCCGGGGGGGGGGGGGGGGGGGCGGGGGGGGGGGGGGGGGGGGGGGGGGGGGGGGGGGGGGGGGGCGGGGGGGGGGGGGGGGGGGCGGGGCGGGGGGGCGGGGGGGGGGGGGGGGGGGGGGGGGGGGGGGGGGGGGGGGGGGGGGGGGGGGGGGGGGGGGGGGGGGGGGGGGGGGGGGGGGGGGGGGGGGGGGGGGGGGGGGGGGGGGGGGGGGGGGGGGGGGCGGGGGGGGGGGGGGGGGGGGGGGGGCGGGGGGGGGGGGGGGGGGGGGGGGGGGGGGGGGGGGGGGGGGGGGGGGGGGGGGGGGGGGGGGGGGGGGGCGGGGGGGGGGGGGGGGGGGGGGGGGGGGGGGGGGGGGGGGGGGGGGGGGGGGGGGGGGGGGGGGGGGGGGGGGGGGGGGGGGGGGGGGGGGGGGGGGGGGGGGGGGGGGGGGGGGGGGGGGGGGGGGGGGGGGGGGGGGGGGGGGGGGGGGGGGGGGGGGGGGGGGGGGGGGGGGGGGGGGGGGGGGGGGGGGGGGGGGGGGGGGGGGGGGGGGGGGGGGGGGGGGGGGGGGGGGGGGGGGGGGGGGGGGGGGGGGGGGGGGGGGGGGGGGGGGGGGGGGGGGGGGGGGGGGGGGGGGGGGGGGGGGGGGGGGGGGGGGGGGGGGGGGGGGGGGGGCGGGGGGGGGGGGGGGGGGGGGGGGGGGGGGGGGGGGGGGGGGGGGGGGGGGGGGGGGGGGGGGGGGGGGGGGGGGGGGGGGGGGGGGGGGGGGGGGGGGGGGGGGGGGGGGGGGGGGGGGGGGGACATTTATAGGATATGAGAATTTCAAGGAATTCTTGGCAATATATTCCTCCAATTGTGTGAGAAGAAGGCTATCTTTGGCCTTGAGCAATTCATGTCCATTCTGAAGAGTCTACGTATTGCACCATCCCTTTAGAGGGGCTTTCAAATTTATATCAATTGTATTAAGGATTTGGATATGCCTAAGATGGATGTATTTGTAATCAGGATTTGGCAAAGACTTAATAAAAGAAAATTTACTTTATTGTTAATTTTATTGTTGTCCATTCTGTATGGCTTTAATGCATAATGTTAATTGATGCACTAGATAGGTGTATGCTCTTTATATTGGTATAGATGGCGATCACGGTAGGAACCCATAAATTATGTTGTAGATGACTGATTTGCTATGTTTTTTTGTTGTAGATCTCCACCAGGGTTAAAAACCATGATGAATAGTCTTAGTTGCGCTTGACAACTATGGTGAACAGTCTTAGTTGTGCCTGATAGCTGCGTTTACTATAGAATAAAAAACATCAGATAGTCGAATCTACACCAGACTTGGATCTCGGGTAGGAGACAATTCCTTGTGTTTTCCTGTGTTTGTCTGTGTTTTATTTACTAAGTGCAGTAGATGAAGTTGGTCTAAGTAGAAAACATAGAGAAAGAGTAAAAGCAAAATTTTAGATTCTCTTAGGTTTTCTTCCAATTGTTTCTAGGAACATCGAACTTTTGATTGCAATCTACCCTAGTCTCTAGTGGTTTGGGTTATGTTTGTAGAGTTTGCTTACTTGGGGTCTAACTAGTGGCTAATTTTATCATGTAAATACATTCTCTAAATTTCATTTAGTCAAATACATGCATATTTTTGAATCTAAAATGCTTTTATTCTAGGCATATAGGAAAGAGCATGTGTGATTGGTGTTGCATTTTTTTTTTCATGCAAAGTTAAAATTAACACACACACACACCATATAACATCTAAATGCTAGTGAATTGGAACTCATATCCAACCACTAGTAGAGGTCAATGATGGTGGTAGTTATTTCCATCCATTAGCTCAACTCCCTAGACATCACCAGAATTTGCCAAATTTGTTTTGTTTTCTCAATTAGCTCCTTGGGCACCCTTCATAGCATTTTTGAGGCCTGGCTCTGTATTTTCCCAAAATTCTAAAAATTGGGCATTTTACCACAAGCTTTAGTTGGCCAAATATTCCGAAGATACAAAATTTGAACCAAAATTCACTTTTTTGAGTCATATCCCATTGTGATAAGCTCATCGGGCTAATCATTTTGGTATATAACACCCACAACATTTTTTTGGAAGTCAACATTTCATTAATGTGGGTTTCCTTTAGGGTTTGCCTAGTCAACATGTCATGACAACTATGCATAGCCAAGCTCAATCATGAGCCAGTGAAGAAAAAAACTTATGGAGAGGCCCTAAACACCTCCAATATTCTCCTGAGGATCTCACCATTCTTCCATGACACCTTGGTAGTCATCACACCCATCATTCTCTTGAGGATCTCATTGTTCTCACATGATGCCCTTATAGTAATCGTGAGGCCACTTCCTCACATAGGAGAGATGCTCACTGAGGTGATAAGGTTACCACATACATGGCAAGAACTAACATAGTTAAAGCTCCCCATAGTGAGATAGAAATCCATGGGTCTTGCATAATGGACCGATCAGATCGAGAATCAAGGCTACTCCAATATCAATTGAAGGACGTGCGCATTGAGTGTGAGTGTTTAGAGCAAGAATAAATGGAAGAGAAAATATTACAACATAATAAATGGGATGAGCTCAAACAACATAAAGAACAAATTTTCCAATAGAATTTATGTGAAGAACAATCATGTAGGATAATTCCTAAATAGAAACCCACACCTAGAGTTCATAGGAAAAAAATAAACATGAGGCGCCTTGTGCATCATCAAGAGTTGCCTCCTAAGTAGGTAGATAGCCATCCTCTTAGATAGATGTACAAACCTCTGGACATCGATTAAAAATGAATAGGAATATTCAAAGATCCTTACTCAATCATGAAGCTAAGGAAGATCAAAAGGAAAATCACTGTTTGGATTCATATCCCATTGTGATCATCTCATTGCGCTAATAATTTTGGTATATAACACCCACAACATTTTTTTGGAAGTCAAAATTTTATCAGTTTGGGTTTCCTTTAGGGTTTGCCTAGTCAGCATGTCATGACAACTATGCCTAGTCGAGATCAATCACGAGCTAGTGAAGCAAAAACTCATGGAGAGGCCTTGAACACCTCCAATATTCTAATGAGGATCTCACTATTCTTGCATGACACCTTGGTAGTCGTCACACCCATAATTCTCTTGAGTATCTCATCATTCCTGCACGATGCCATAATAGTCATTGTCATGCTACTTCCTCACATAGGAGAGTTGCTCATAAAGTTGATAAGGTTACCACATACATGGCAAGAACTAACATAGTTAAAGTTCCCCATAGTGAGATAGAAATCCATGGATATTGCACAATGGATAGATCATATCGAGAACTGAGGCTACTCTAAGATCAATTAGAGGATATGCACATTGAGTGTGAGCATTTAGAGCAATAATACATGGAAGAGCAAATATTGCAACAAAATATATGGGATGAGCTCAAACGGCATGAAGAATGGATTTTCCAACAAAAGTTACTTGAAGAACAATCATGTAGGGTAACTCCTAAAAAGAAACCCACACCTAGAGTTCATAGGCAACAAATCAACATGAGGTGCCTTGCACATCATCAAGAGTTGCCTCCTAAGTAGGTAGATAGCCATCCTCTTAGATAGATTGAAAAACCTCTAGCCATCGACAAACACTGAATAGACATATTCAAATATCCTTACTCAATCATGAGGCTAAGGAAGATCAAAAGGAAAGTGTGATCAAGGTCAATGCTTGGAATTTATCATCATCCTCACAACAATTAAAGCCTATTTTGTCATACAAGGAACCTAAGATTACTTTCCATAGATAGGAAATTAAACCAGACCTAATTAATGAATCTTATCTGCCATTGCACATTATAGCTAGCATTAATCAGATTACATACAAGTGAGTTTTGGTTGATACTGGTTCATCCATCAATATCATCACTACCATTGCATTGAAACATCTCAACATTATGCCCTCCCACATTAGATCATCTACCTTCATGGTCCAAGCCTTTAATTATGTGGAATCCCCCACAATAGGCACAATAGTCCTCCCCATTAAAGTGGGTCAAAATACTATTCCTACATTGTGCTACATTTTAGAGGATTCAAGATAGTACACCATTATACTTGGAAGGCCATGGATAAGATCCATGGAGTGCGTACCATCCATAATACACCATTGTATTAAGAATATTCATGATAATAAGGTACATGTAGTTGAGGCTGATACAAATTCCTTTAAGTATTATAAACTAGTGCACAATATGCAAGAGCCTGTTGTGTAAACCACGCATCTGAATACTAAACTTGATGATGTTATCTAGAGTCTGAATGCAACCCCATGGATTACTATGAAGTTACCTTCATCACTGCCATCACCTGTGGTTTCACCCATTACCCCTCCATATTTGGACTCTCCAAGCAAGGAGAAATCGATGAAGGAAACCACAAAGATGCTCATAGCTATCTCAAACATGTCATTAGAAGACTCTATTACTCCTATCAAAAGGGAAGAACCTATTGTTGTTATGAATAAACTAGATCATATCATATCATATTTGTCTACCATATCGCAGGTCATATGTCATTTGGATGAAATTGAATTCAAGGAGCATGTAGATGCAAATACTATGGTTATGCCTATAATTGAGTCCATTGAGAATTTAGGTCAACCTCCTATCGAGTCATTGCCTATTGATCCCATCTTGGATTCTTCACCTAAAAATGAGGAAAAATAAATTGTCACAATGGAAATAGAACAACCTCAGTAGGTTGAGGAGTCACCTACAACTCATCCAACTATTGAAGCATCTTCTCATGATTTTGTGGGAATGGTTAACATTAAGTTAGAGGACCAAGTGACTCTAAAGCTGATAAAATAAGAGATGGTGTAATTAGATATTGCTTCCACATCGAAGGTGCCAAAACCATTGAAATTACTCACCCTTGACTCATTTCTCATGTTGCCTCATCAAGAGTGATAACATGTGTTTTCCCCACATCAAATTGGGGGTACCCAAGCTGGCACAGTTAAAAACTACAAATTGAAATAGAAACGTGAATCGAGTCATAAACATGAGCATGTGGATACCATTATCAAATTGGATCATCATGAAGCATCCACATCAGATCAAATGAAGTAAATGAGTGATTTACAATTACCCGGTGGATCTTTAACACCCACTCTTTCACCTCCTTCAGTAGACAACAGTATTTCAAACCAATCGTTAGAAATACACATGAGAGTTGTATCAATAGTGGAGTATATGTAAAATCACCTTTCTAATATAGAGGCATAAATGGAGCAACAAAATGAGGTATTGCAATATATCTTGATCCAGCTTGAGAGCCAAGAAATAAAAAATCAACCCTCTTCCAAAGCTAAACCACCTCCTTTTCAACCATGGGAAAAGACTCAGCAACAACGGGTGCCAACTCGGTCACTCTAGAAACCTGACAAGTATCCCTCATTGCTTGAGCTTGTGGTATCAGTTTTTAATTTATTATGTAATGCAAATGCATCACCCTACCGAAGGTGCAACCTTTAAATCCAAATCACCCAAAAACCCAATGGTATGAGGAATATTTATATTGCTTATATCATTAAAAAATGGTCATGATATTTAATCATGTCAAGGTTTTTGAGCAATGGTATACAACAAACTCAAAAAGAAGTATCTTCGGATTTTCAATCGATAAATAATCATAGTCAACAATCCATCCCTTGCACTCAAAAAGCAAGAGGAGGACCCTAGTCTAGCAACAAACATACCTAGGGTTCAACCAGGTTATCAAACCAAGATAGTGCATGCTACACGCTCAAGACACCAAAAACACATTTGGACTCCTTTAAACAAGCCCATGTCAATCATTTTTCAAAATTTGCAAGAGGATAAGGTCTTAAAGTTACCCAAAAAAAACCCTTTAGACCCAAATAGAGCTAAATATAAGCGATATAGGGAGGACCATTACTATCTCTATCGTCGAATAGAGGGTTGTGGCATTTGCAATTACTATGAATTTAGGAATATGGTTCAAGATCTCATAGATAGTTGGGATTTTTCCATAAATGGTTCATCCATAATGCCTCAACCCACCAAAATATAGGCCAAATAATTCCATTTGAGACCCCAAGGTCAGTTGTAGCTCATTGATTAGTTTCATTTTATATGACTACTGCGACCCTACTTCAAAAAAATTATGAGGCAAACATGATCATGTTACCAGATGTCAAATCTAGATTACCTAAACATGGGGTACCTAATGAAAGCCTCCATTGTGTCTACCATCATATACATGGGCAAGAAATTCATGCATACCAATCATTTAGGAAGGTGGTCAAAAACCTATTAGAACAAAATAAACTCCATGCAAACGGTTCACTCATTTCTCCACACCAAGTCATGGGCACCCCGCTAAGGTCCATGTCCCAATTAGGAGATTTGATTGTTGTCACTCTTCCTAAGAAAGTTGATTACATTGTAGTGGATAACAAGCACACTGGGGGTCCTCAAGGTAATGTGCCTTTCCCACCATCAATATCAAATTTAATGAAGCAAAGTGCGGATTCTAAAGGTATCACGCCTCCATCACTTTCTTTGAGTGGCACACACATTGGGGGTACCTAAGGTAGCATACCTTCCCCTTAAAAACATAAAAAATTCAAAAAAATATGGGAAATTTAAAAATCCATAAAAATCAAAAAGCAATAAAATTTAAAAATATTTTAAAACATAAAAATTCAAAAACATTTGTGTCATGCATTTCATTTTGCACTTGCATTCAGTTAATTGTATTGCATTAGGCATTTCCATCCATCATGTTTGCATTAGGATAGGTTGTGTTTGCAATATTACATATGATACCATGTTAGTATTTTAATCATGCACCTATGCATCATAATCATCCATCACCCTTGTGAGTAATTGTATTTTTAAACACAACCCTTCTTGTTGCTATGAAGAATATACTAGGAGTTTTTGGTCATTCACCCATACCTAGTGGTTTTCTCAAAATTTTATAGAAATATTACTTTGCTTTTGTAGATGAAGGTCTAGTTTTGATAGAACTTAGCATATCATAATCCCATCACTAATAAAACACATTTAACAATCCTAATTAGGGCAAGAAAATATGAACACTACGAAACAGTCCTAGCCATCGTAAGCAAAAAGTTTTGTTACTTGCTCATTTGTGAGGCGCAATGGTCTAGAGTAGTGGTCATTGGCAAAAGGACAAGTTCCCCCCTACCCGAGAAATCATTTTCTTAGAAAAGGAGTAAAATACCAAAATCAAATTAAATCCATTGCTCAAAACGAAAAAAAAAATACAAAATAAATAGTGATTTTCATCACTATATATGAGCAAGTATCCCAATAAATTGAAGAAAAGAAGGAGGTGAACTTGAATCCCTGGAATGATCAATAGTCAAAAATCATAGAGTGATCTCCAATATAGCTACTTTTTGATTCTACATCCAATAGATCGATAATTTTGCAAATCGGAGCTATAATAAAAAAGTTATTTTGGTTTTATAATTACTCTATTTTTGAGTGATTTTTAAGCCAAAAATAGGGAAAAATTGCACTAAAATAGTCATAAAAAGCCCTAGACATCACCAAAATTTTCCAAATTTGTTTTGTTGTCTTATTTAAATCCTTGGATACCCCTTATAGTATTTTTGAGTCCTGGCTTTGCATTTTCCCAAAATGCCAAAAATTGGGCATTTTGCCATGAGCTTCGGTTGGCCAAATATTCCAAAAATACAAAATTTGACTCGAACATCACATTTTAGAGTTATAACCATTGCGATAAGCTCTTCATGCTAATAATTTAGGTATATAACACCCACAAAGTTTTTTTGGAAGTCAAAATTTTGTCAGTGTGGGTTTCCTTTAGGGTTTTCCTAGTCAACACGTCATGACATCTATGCATAGCTAAGCTCAATCATGACCCAAAAAAGTATAAAAATCATGAAGAGGCCTTGAACGCCTCTAATATTCTCTTGAGGATCTCACCATTCTTGCATGCCACCTTGCTAGTGGTCACACCCATCATTCTCTTGAATATATCATCATTCTCGCACGATGCCCTGATAGTCATCACAAGGCCACTTCCTCACATAGGAGAGCTGCTCATAAAGGTGATAAGGTTACCACATACATGGCAATAACTAACATAGTTAAAGCTTCCCATAGTAAAATAGAAATCCATGGGTCTTACATAATGGACTGATCAGATCGGGAACCTAGTCCTCATGTAGTTTAGAGAGAGAGAGGCTACTCCATGATCAATTGGAGGACGTGTGCATTGAGTGTGAGTGTTTAGAGCAAGAATATATGGAAGAGCAAAGATTGCAAAAACATATATGGTATGAGCTCAAAAAATGTGAAGAATGAATTTTCCAACAGAATTTACGTGAAGAAAAATAATGTAGGATAACTTCTGAAAAGAAACCCACACCTAGAGTTTATAGGAAAAAAATCAACACGAGGTGCCTTGCGCATCATCAAGATTTTCCTCCTAAGTAGGTAAATAGCCATCCTATTAGATAGAAGGATAAACCTCTGGTCATTGAAAAACAACAAATAGGCATATTCAAATTCCCCTTACTCAATCATGAGGCTATGAAATATTAAAAGGAGCATGTGAGCAAGGTCAATGCTCAAAATTTATTATAGTCCTCATAGAAATTAAAGCCTATTCTGCCATACAAGGAACCTGTGATTACTTTCCACAAATAGGAAATTAAACTAGCCCCTATTAATGAATCTGATCCACCATTGCACATTATAGCTAGCATTAATCATATTACATACAAGTGAGTTTTGGTTGATACTGGTTCATCCATCAATATCATCACTACCGCTGCATTGAAATATCTCAACATTATGCCTTCCCACATTAGAGCATATACCTTCATGCTCCAAGACTTTAATGATGTGGAATCCCCCATAGTAGGAATAATAGTCCTCACTATGTGGTACAAAATACTATTCCTACATTATGCTACATTTTAGAGGGTTCAAGATAGTACAACATACTACTTGGAAGGCCATGGATAAGAGCCATGGAGTGCGTACCATCCATAATGCATCATTGCATTAAGTAAATTCATGAAAATAAGGTCCATGTAGTTGAGGATGACACAGATCCCTTTAAGTATTATAAACCAGTGGACCATTCGTAGGAGCTTGTTGTGTCACCCATGCATCTGAACACTAAACTTGATGATGTTATCCAAAGTCTAGATTGAAGCAGGGTAGCATTAACAGAACACAATCAATATACTAAAAATAGTGAAAGAAGAAGAATCTGAGCCAAAGATTTTTTTATTTCTTGTTTATAAAAATTAGGGTACAAAACAAACCCCTTTACAAATTTGAAATTCAGAGGTAAACTTACTGAGGTCATAAATCCTCGCTTGTTGCTCGAAATGGCTATTATTGCACCTTTTTGGAAAGCTCTCGAAGGGTTAGGAATATTGATACTATGCTTATAAACAATGTTGCCATATTTCAGCCCTTAAAAAGGCCTCTAGGGCCTTCAAAATTTACCTCCAAGTTTTACTAGTTTTACTAGCAGGATTTTCATTAGTTTTGTCAGGGTATATAACATTCAAAATTGCATATCTACTAGACCGCTCAGGATATTGGGATTATTATTTTGCTTCTAGATCTATTTTTTCCATACCCTAATAACCAAACAAACCTAGATCATAAAAATAAAACATTAAAATTTTTGGATGATGCAATATTACTCTTACATCGTTGGATGCTCCTGCATCAGACACCCACGGTAAATTGAGAAGTGACCTTCACTTCTTTAGTGTTGGAGTAAAACCCATATGATAAACCTCTATATTTGGAAACCAATATGAATCTTCAATAGGCTTGTCCTTACACTTAACCAAATATTGTTCATACTGCCTGTTTCTAGTACTTTTACCAATGTGTGTATCTAGGATTTCTTGTATCTCTTCCTTCTATGGAGTAGATGTTGGAATATCCTAAATTTATGTTACTAGTCCATCATCATTTTACCCTTCATGATATTCTTCAAAATTATAAATGTTCAACATATGTGATATGTTAAGTCCATTTTGCGGTTCTACTTCATATGCATTTCCTGAATCCTGTTTCTCTATGATCCTGCATGGTCCAAACTTCTTCATTTTCAGCTTGTTATAGGTTTTAGCAGGAAACCTTTATTTTATTAGGTGGACCATAACTTCATCTACCAATTTTAATTCCTTAAAATTTATCTTTTGGTCTGCCCTTATCTTGTACTGAGTGTTCATCATAGTAATATGCTCCTTCACTTCTTCATGCAAGCTCTTCAGGTGCTCTACAAAGTCCTCAGCATCAACACTACTTTTTCCCCCTTTGTCCATCTTCCTCAACTCAGAAGCATTCCTTGGACTGCTCCCATATACAATCTAGAATGGGGAATTATTAGTACTCCTATTGACAAAATTATTGTAATAAAATTATGCCTGTGGTAAAACCAAATCCCATCCCTTGGGATTATCTCCTACCAAGAATTTCAACAAGTTACCCAAAATCCTATTCACCACATTTATTTTTCCATCAGTCGGTTGGTGGTATGCAAAACTAAATTTCAAATCCATATTCAACTTCTTCTATAAGATCCTCCAGAAATACCCAATAAATTTGGTATCCCTGTCTGGAACAATACTCTTTGGTAGACCATGTAGTCGTACCACCTCTTTGAAAAACAACCCTGCAACATGAATTGCATCATTATTTTTTTGAAAGGGAATAAAATGTGTCATTTTAGAAAACCTATCAACCACCACAGATATGGAGTCATTCACCCTCTGTATCCTTGGTATACCAAGAACAAAATCCATGTTGATGACTTCCCATGGTTTCTCTGGTATAGGTAATGGCTGGTATAATCCTATGTTCTACCTCACACCCTTGGCCCTCTAGAACACTCTACAAATTTGTACAAATCTCTTCACATCTTGCTATAATTGTGGCCAATAGTAGTTCTCACTAACGAGGGAAATGGTCTTATCTCAACCAAAGTGTCTAGCCAACCCTCCACTATGCTTCTCCTTGACCATATTATCTGTCATTGAACTCCTTGGAATGCACAATTGGTTTCCTCTAAATAAAATTCCATCTTGGATTATAAAATCCAACCATTTAGTCCTATCAAAAGTAATAGGTTCCAAGAAAGACCTCCAAGCCTCTACAAAATCGGGATCTTCAACGTACAAACTCTTAAGTTCATCAAACCCTACAACCTCTACCTTCATTTTTGTCAAAATTTTTTGCCTTCTACTTAAAGCATCTACAAATTTGTTTGAATTTCCATTCCTATGCTTCAACACAAAGGTATAACTCTACAAAAATTCAAGCCATTTTAATTGTCTCTGATTTAAATTCCCTTGACTATTAATATACTGCAATGCCTGATGATCAGTATATAAACCAAAATCCTTTGGAAAAAAATAGTGTCTCCATTTCTTCAAATCCTAAACTATGGAATAAAACTCCTAATCATAGACAAAATACTTATTCCTAGCATCATTAAGCTTCTCACTAAAATAGGCAATAGGATAACCTTATTGACTCAATACAACTCCTATGGCACTACCACTAGCATCACAATCTACTTGAAATACCTTATTAAAACCTGGAAGTGCCAAAATAGGTTTCTCTATGACCTTATTTTTCAGCATATAAAAACTCCTATCTGATCCTATAGTCCACTTAAACTCCTTATCCCATTTTATTGTCTTTGTTAAGGGTGCACAAATACTGCTATAATTTCTAATAATTTTTTTTGTAAAAATTGGGTAGACCATGGAATGATATTACCTTTGTAATTCTCCTTGGAGTAGGCCATTCAATGATAGCCCTCATATTTTTGGGTCCATTTTGAGACCTTTAGATGATATGACAAATCCTAGATACACCAACTCCTTCTTCACAAAACTGCACTTCTTCAAATTAATCAACAACTGCTCCTCCCTCAGCTTCTCAAGAACTCATTTAATATGAATTAGGTGCTCCTCCAAAGTCTTTCTAAAAATTAAAATGTTATCCAAATAGACAATGACAAATTTTCCCAAAAACTTCTTCAATACCTCATTCATAAGTCACATGAATGTTCTTGGTGCATTGGTTAGTCCAAATGGCATGACCGACCACTCGTATAAAACCTCTTCGGTCTTTAAGGTTATCTTCCACTCATACCCTTATCCGATACGAATATGATGGTACCCACTCTTTAGGTCAATCTTGGAGAAGTACTTAGATCCACTCAAATAATCCATAATGTCATCGATCCTTGGAAATGGAAATATGTATTTGATGGTGATCTTGATAATAGCTTGGGAGTCTGTACACATTCTCCAATACCCATATTTCTTTGGTTCTAGTACTGTAGGTACTACACATGGACGTAAGCTCTCCTGAATCAATAATTTTTTCATTAGCACATGGAATTGTCTATTTAGCTCCTCACTTTCTATAGGATTCATTATATGGGCTACCTTATTGGGTAAACTAGTTCTTGGTACCAAATATATGTGGTGACTGATATTCCTCACTAGTGGTAAACCCTCAGGTACATTATCAGATATAATATTTGGGAATTATTCTAACAGATTTGAGACCTCTATTGGGATATCTTTGTAATTTTCTTCCCTAACTCTAGGAATTAATGCATAGCACATATGCTCATGCTTCAAACCATCCAAAAACTTTCTACCTTCAACTAAACAGATTCTAGAACTGCTACATACCTTTTCATCCACCTCCTTCAGGGGATTTAGCTTGTGGTGCACTCCATAATTTTTTAGGAAGTAAATTTTGGCATGCCCATCATGTATTGCACACCGATCAAACTTCCATGGCCTTCCCAATGGAAAATAGCAAGCATCCATAGGCAGGATGTCACACGGGACATCATCATGGTAATTTCTAATATGGAACTTTACCAAGCATTGCTCACTGACCAAAGCCCTATGGTCCTTCTGCAACCAAGCAATCTGATATGGATGTAGGTACCTCCTTATCTACAACTATAATTTGGTAACCATTCCTTCTAAAAGTAGGTTATCAATGCTACCATTATCAATGATAACATTACACACCTTACCTGCACAATTACACCTTGTGTGAAATAGGATCTTCCTATGTTCTAGATCCTTATCCTCATTCAACAAGGATCTCCTTGTGACTAAAACTTCTATTATTTTTGCTTCTTCAGAGTGTGTAGATTCAGTACCTTCATCTACAACAATAGCTCGATCATAACCTTCTGGTCTCTTCTTCGATCCCGCTTGGTTTTGTGGGCACTCATATGCACGATGTCCTTCTTCCTCACATTGGAAATAGGTTCCATGAAATCCTCCTCTTCTAGGCCCTCATACAGACCTTCCTCTTCCTCTTTGGTAGCCATTATTCTACTCACGAGGGTGGTAAGAATTCTCCCCCTTTGGTCCTAACTATTTCTTGCTTCTTGAGTCCTCTTTTGGTCCTCATTTCATCCTCCATTTTTTCTCCCACTAGTTCTTCCACCATGATATATTCCTATTTGTTTACTTTCAAATATCTTGTTTAGCTTCTCTTCTACCTTCAAGACAAACTAGTAAGCATCTTCAATGGTGGTCATCTTGACCAAAATAAGCTCCTCTTGAATACTTGCTCTCAACCCATTAATCTAATGAGTTGCCTTCTCCTTGTTGGCCTAAGAATAGCCTATTATGACTAAAATCTTGTATAACTCCTTTGTGTATTATTTGAAAGACTTGCTTGATTGCCTCAAACCATACATTTTATTTAGTATATCCAACTCGTAATCAACTGGAATAAACTATCTGTTCAACTTCTCCACCATCTACTCGTACATTATTATCCTTTCCTTCCCTCTTTTGTTTCTATTCAACTGCACTCCCTTCCACAAAATACTAGCATGAATATTCAAATTGGTCTTAGAAAACTTGACCCTCTCAAGATCTTTAATCTCTTCACACTCAAATTATTCTTCCATATCATTGATCCATTCGATCAACTCTTTTGGATTAAGATTTAAATAATATGTAGAAACATCCATCTTAGGTCTCTTCTCAATATGTGATATAGCTCTATATAACCTAGCTTGCATAGGATCTACCACCTCTTCTTATTCCTCAAAGTATGCCTCTTCTTCTTTAGCTTCATCTTCACTTCCATACTTTTCATTTGGATCAAACCCTCTACACAACTCCTCTTGCAGAGCTTGAAATTACCTATGCAAAGCTCTAAAATCTTCTTCTGGCACCATAGCTTGTCTTCCACCACCATGATTTATTTGTGAAGGCATTCTGTTCATGTTTCTCACAAACCCTTACCACAAATCTTGGTGCAAACTACCTCACATTTGGTTATATGTCTACACACTCAGGAACTATCGCTCTGATACTACTTGAAGCAGGGTAGCATTAACAAAATACAAGCAATCGATTGAAAATAGTGAAATATACAGAATCTAAGCCAAAGCTTTTTTTCATTTCTTCTTTATCAAAATGAGGGTATAAAAAAACCCCTTCAAAAATTTTAAATTGCCCCCAAATACCTTGTTTTCTCCTTTCCCACCGAAAACTATGTATTTGAAATTTGAATTTCAGGGGTAAACTTGTCGAGGTCATAACTCCTTGCTCGTTGCTCGAAACGACTATTATTGCACCTTTTTTGAAATATCTCAAAGGGATAGGAAGCCTAGTAATATGTTTGTACATTTTACTACCATATCTAAGCCATTAAAAGGGCCTCCAAGGCCTTCAAAATTGGCCTCCAAGTTTTACTAGTTTTACCAGAAGGATTTTCACTAGTTTTATCAGGGTATATAACATTAAAATTTACATATATCCCAAAATGCTCAGGATATTGGGATGATTCTTTTACCACTAGATCTATTTTTTCCATACCTTAATAAAAAAATAAACTTAGAGCATAAAAATAAAATATTACAAATTTTATATGATAAAATATTACTCTTACACCATTGGATGCTCATGCATCATGGATGCAACCCCACGGATTGCTATGAAGATACCTTCACCACCGCCATAACCTGTGGTTTCACCCATTACACCTCCATATTTTGACTCTCTAAGAAATGATAAATCGATGAAGGCAACCACAAAGATGCTCACAACTATCTCAAACATGTCATTATAGGACTCTCTTACTCCTATAAAAGGGGAAGAACCTATTGTGGTTATGGATAAACCAGATCATATCATACCATATTCATCCACCACATCATAGGTCATAGGTCATTTGAATGAAATTGAATTTAAATAACATATAGAGGCAAATACTATGGTTACACCTATCATTGAGTCCATTGAGAATTCAGGTCAACCTCCTATCGAGTCATTACCTATCGATCCCATCTTGGATTCTTCACCTGAACATGAGGAAAATTAGTTGTCACAATGGAAATAGAACAACATTAACATGTTGAGGAATCATCTAAAACTCATCCAACTATTGAAGCATATTCTCATGAGTTTGTGGGAATGGTTAACATTAAGTCAGAGGACCAAGTGACTCTAAAGCTGATAAAATAAGAGATGGTGTAATCAAATTTTGATTCCACATAGAAGGTGCCAAAACAATTGAAATTAGTCACCCCTGACTCATTTATCATGGTGCCTCCTCAAGAGCAAGAACAAGTATTTTCCCCACATCAAATTGAGGGTACCCAAGCTAGCACAGTTCAAAACTACAAAGTGAAAAATAAACATGAACTGAGTCATAAACATGAGCATGTGGATACCATTATTGAAGTGGATTATCATGAAGCATCCACATCAACTCAATTGAAGGAAATGGGTGATTTACAGTTACCCAGTGGATCTTTAACACCCACTCTTTCACCTCCTTCAGTAGACGATGGTATTTCAAACCAATCGCTAGAAATACACATGAGAGTTGTGTCAATTTTGGAGCGTATGCAAAATAATCTTTATAATATAGAGGCACAAATAGAGGAACAAAATGAGGTATTGTAATATATCTTGATCCAGATTGATATCCAAGAAATACAAAAGCAACCCTCTTCTAAAGCAAAACCACCTCCTGTTCAACCACAAGAAAAGCCTCAGCAACAACAGCTACCAACTCGATCACTTCGATAACTTGGCAAGTATCCCTCATTGCCTAAGCCTGGGGTATCAGTTTTCAATCAATTATATGCCATAAATGCCATCACTCTACCAAAGGTGCAACCTTTAAATCCAAAAAATCCAAAATAGCAAGGGTATGAGCAAGAGTTACGCTAATTATATCATATACAAAATGGTCATGATATTCAATCATGTCAAGGTTTTCGAGCCATGGTATACAACATGCTTGAAAATAAGTAGCTTTGAATTGTCAACCAATAAATAATCATAGTCAACAATCCATCCCTTGCACTCAAAAAGCAAGAGGATCCCCCTAGGCTATCAACTAACATACCTAGGGTTCAACCAGGTCATCAAACCAAGCTAGTGCGTGCTACACGCTCAAGACACCAACAACGCATTTGGACTCCTTTAAACGATCCCATGTGATGAGGCCTAGAAATGCCTCAATCATAACATGTTTTGAACACTGAAATTGCCTATAAACTCTTATGTTTAATCTAATATGCTAGTTAAGTTAATTCAATATGCTGTGTATTAACTATTTGCATGATAAATGTATATGAAATACTATATTCTGATTTTTACAGCTTTTTGTATAAATTTTATGTTGTTTTGTTATGACTTGCTAAAATTAGATATAACAAAATTTCACTAATAATGTTTTGATATGTCTCAAGCATTCATTTTACCTAAATCTGGCAACAGTTCAAGAAAACTATTACTGTGCAACAAAAACTGGGTTTTCCCATGTAAATTCCAACTAGCTGCCAATGAATGGCAAGGCATGGAATTCACATGTGGAAAGAGATGAAGACCATTGGAATCTGATCCTGAGAAGTAACCCACATGAGAAATACAAAGGAAATCATTTAAGGATCCCACATTTGTTCATTCCGAAGTCTCTTTGGAATGAATAGATATCTTTGAAATGAGAAAACATAGTGTCTTCAAAATGAGCGGATCTTCGGAATGAGAACTGGAGTATCTTTGGAATGAGCGGATATTCAAAATGAGAATTGTAGTATCTTCGAAATGAGCCACTTATCTTTAGAATGAAAACAGAATGTGCTTTTTGACTTATTGACCAAATTCTGACATTGGAAAAAGGGAAATAAAGATTGAAAAGGGTAAAGGGAAATATCTCAGATTTGACTTTGCCGTCCTTGCCGACCAAAGCCACCATTTATGGAAAGATCAAAGTATGATCTTCTTCTAGGATAAAACCAGGAATTGTTGCAGCATAATAGGATTAGATATTTTTGAGATATTCTCAGCTTGTTAGTAAATCTTAGGACATCTATAAATATGGCTCCCGTTCAGGTTGAGCTAGTAGGTAGTAAGTAGAGAGTAAGGGGAATAGAAGATAGAGAAATCAGAGAATAATAGGTGATAATCAGAAAGTGACTATTACAGTCCTGTAACAGTTTTCAACAGCATTATTGTAATCATGTTCTTGAATCAATAAAAGTATACTGTTTATATTTCATATTGCTTGTAAATAAGTGTGATTAAGATCTAAAGAGAGAGACTCATACCTTCTTCTGGACAAAGAGGCTGGACACTTCTAGACTTAGGAGGAGGACTAACAACAGGTTTTTATTCTGATTTTGCTATAGCAGAATGAGTTATAGAACTTTTCCTTTCATTCTTTTGTAAACAACTAATGATATTTACAATCTTAGCTTATTTTATGTTTTGTGATTAATAATTTGGTTGTAATACCCACTTTCAGCAAAGCTTTCAATTTATTGCAGACTTTCATTTCCAGAATTTACTATTTTTTGTAATTTCTTGCATTTCATGTTTTGCTATCAACCCCTGCACATAAGATTGACAACCTTCTATTACAGAGCCTTGATAGTTTCATTTCCATGTTAGAAGTAGATTTTCATTTCTATACAAGTAAATAGATTTCCTTTTTGCAATTAGAATCAGACTTTCAATTCTACAACTGTTATTTATGCAACATAATTAGGTCTCATTCTGTAATTGTAATTAGGACTTCATTTCTATAGTTAATTATTAGTTACCAATTCTGCAACTTATATTAAGGTTTAATTCATACAATTTAGAGATAGGAATGTCCTAAAACCCCCACACAATTAGTTTCACCAATAAGACCTGTTGCTCTAGATTGACCTAAGTTATAACCCTATTTACCCCTTCTTCCGTAGATAGCCTTGTACACAGCCCTGGATTGACAAATTCATTGAGAATTAATGATGTGTATAACGACAATGCATCATTTTGGCACCGTTGCTAGGGAATTGTGTTGCTAGAAGGTAACAACAGTCCAATAGTTGTTAATTAGACTAAACTATGAAAATTTAGGTTAAAATCTGAATAGAACAGCTGGTTAAAATAATAACTATTGACCTATAATTTATGTCATTTTAGAGTAAAAATGAATGAGTAAGTCTAGGGATGAAAAAGGTAGAATTACCCAAAAGGATCCCTTGCTTGTTCCATTAAGGAGATATTCACGCCTAAGGGGTGAATCACCTGTGTTTGAATTACCAAAAATATTGAAAGAAAAATCACCAGTCTCATCATCATTAGAAAATTATGAGAAAGGAAAATCACCAGTTTCACCATCATTAGAACATACTAAGAAAGAAGAATCATCAGAATCATCATCAACAGAGGGTCTTGGACCTCTTTAGAGTGAAATTTGGATAGGGTTAACTATTCCCAAAGAACAGGAAACTATGGCAGAAAGTCTGGATAGATATGGCCAACATGGCTATGTCCATAATGAAGGAGATGATCAGTATATGCCCCAACCTTCTAGAACATTTGAATATCCTATCTGTTTGAACCCAGCACAAAACTCTCCCATGAAAACCATTTCACCTTTAGTACTTCCAACCTTCCGAGGTGTTGTATCTAAAGATTTTGATCAGTTTTTGTTTGAATTAAAAGTAGTATGTCAAACCTATGACTATGTAAATGACAATCAAAAACTTAAGGTCTTTCCCTCAACACTCAAGGACTCAGCATTACGTTGGTTCATGAGTTTAGAGCCAAATTCCATCCGAAATTGGGATCAAATGGAAACTGTGTTTTTAGACAAATATCAGGAGTATTGTCATGTAAGGAACATGAAAGATGAGTTATTTAGGATTAAACAAGAAGATGATGAAACATTAGAAGACTATCTTGATAGGTTCTCCTTTGTTCAAAGGAGATGTGGACTTGTAGAACCAGAGTTATGCAAAACCATCTTTTTGAGAGGATTACAAGATGAATCCAGATACATATTGGATTTGATGGGAAGAGGAGATGTAAATACTCTCAGTAATGAGGAAATGATGGATCTCTATAGGAATTACTCTCACAATAAGCAAGGAAGAAGGAACAAAATACAAATGGCACTGATGTGAAGGAACTAATAGCTTGTAAATTTTAAAATTGATATTCTATTGCAATTAAACACAACTTTGGGGGAAATGTCTGCAAAAGCAAAAAACATAGAACCTTTGGCAATTTATTTCCCAAGATGTAGAAATAAACATGCTTTGCAGGAATGTGCTTTGAATAAAACATCTATCTCAGCCATTTGTAGTAGTTTTTCAAAGAGGCATTCAACTGATCAATGCCACCTGCTACCACAACTCAAAATTGTGTTAGAAAGTCAGACTGAGGAACTCAACTATATTGGACCAAAACAAGGGGGAAATTTCTCTCAATACCAAAATCCCCCTTGTTTTCCTATAAATTAGGGGCATAATCGTGGTACTATGCCTTGGGGACAATCAGAACCACCCCAACATCCTTGGAATTATCCCCAATGGACAAATTCCCAAGAATGGCCACAAACAAATTGGAGTAATTCAACCTGGAATCAGAATCAAAACAACCCATCATGGAATCAAAACAACCCATCATGGAGTCAAAACAATCCATCATGGAATCAAAAAAATCCACCCTGGAATCAGAATCAGACTAATCCACATTGGATGCAAAATCAACCACAGTGGAATCAATAATACCAGTCCTATCCAAGGTAACAAAGAAATCAAGGTCAAAATCAGCATTTGCTGCCTGCACCTAATCAAAACTTTCAAGAAAAATAGAACCAACCACAACAAACACAACAGGTGAAACAACCTCAACTTTCAACTCAATCAGTCACTAATCCAAACAG
This sequence comes from Wollemia nobilis, assembly GCA_028583015.1. Classification (NCBI taxonomy): domain Eukaryota; kingdom Viridiplantae; phylum Streptophyta; class Pinopsida; order Araucariales; family Araucariaceae; genus Wollemia; species Wollemia nobilis. Next base: position 134,842 of record JAQPPZ010009512.1, read on the forward strand.
CATGAGACAAGCATCCCCTGTCTATGTGGCTGAAGTTGAAGAAAATGTTGAAATCAATGTTATTGATTGTAGTAACATCCAACTTCGTTCAGGAAAAGTTGTACCTGAACCCATTTCCAATAAAAGAAAAGGAAATGAAGAGCAAGAACCCTTGGAACCATTTATAATGGAACCAACAATAGATAAAGAAGAAGAAAAAATAGAACCACAGGCAGAACAATTACCTTCATCACAGATAATTCCATATCCTGAAAGATGCAATACCATAGCAAAAAATTCTGAATTAGACCTGGTCAAGGAACTTAAATATTTAACTATATCATTGCCCTTATTGCAATCCATTAATGATATACGAGTGATTAAAAGTACTATCCAAAATTTGCATTAGAAGAACAAAAAGGAAAAATAAGGCATTTCCCAAGACTATTCAGATTGAAGGAAAGATAGCTGATCTCTTATCTGGAAAACTAGTACCTCCAAAGTACAGTGACCTAGGAAGTCCAGTTATCACAGTTACTATAGGTTCAGTACCAATGTCTTAGTAGATCTAGGAGCTGCAATAAATGTCATAACCAAGGATATAATGAAATAATTATAGCTCAAACATCTCAGCCCCACATTTATAGTTTTAGAAATGGCTGATAGGTCAGTTGCAAAACCTGAAGGTATCATTGAAAATCTTCCTATAGAAGTTTCTTCTTGGGAATTCCCTAATTTTTTTTTGGTTTTACAACCAAGAAATTCAACACATGGATATCCCATCATTTTGGGAAGACCTTGGCTTGCAACTACAGCAGCCTTCATAGACTGCAGATCTGGAAAAATGACTATTTCAAATGGTATTGATCTAAAATAGATCTCTCTGTATCCTCCTGCAAGACCCTCCAACAATTTTTTAGGTCAGTTATGGTTTCCTAATTCAAATGAAGAATCAGATGAGGTTATTTCCACACTAGCCACCTTGGTAGTAAGGGAACACACAGAAGACCTCCACGACACAAAAAACTCAGAAAATGAAACTATCCTAATGAATGTTCTGCATGAACAAGGGTTAGAAGAAGAAGCAAGTAAATATCCAACAATTGTTAAGGAATGAGGAGAACCAAAACTCTGAAGGTGAACCATCTGTACTATCATAGGAAAACTTTGTTTCATTACCACATGGGTGGCACCATCACTTAACCCTTCCTTCTCACTATTCCATACAGGATATGCTTCCATCAGAAAATAATGAAATAGAAATTTCTTGTTTCCTCCCATCTCAGCAGTGTCCTCTTAACTCTGTAACCACCAGGTATGAAGAAGTGAGTTCAGTCCTTCCAAATACAAAACAAATAGAAGTTCAGCCAGGAAAATTTTTAAACATTTATAGCTGGCTTACTAGGGAAGAGGAAAACAAATTGATAATTGTCTTGCAGAAGCATGTTCATGCTTTTGCTTGGGACAATAAAGATATGTCAGGAGTTCACCCTGATATATGTACCCACAGAATTTATACTGAAGAAGTCAAGCCAGTAAGACAACCCCACAGAAGACTGAATCCTACCTTAAGGGATATTGTAAAGGAAGAAATTGAAAAACTTCTGGAGGTAGGATTCATTTACCCAATTTCTGATAGCCAATGGGTCTCTCCATTGGTTATAGTTCTTAAGAAGAATGGAAAAATGAGAGTATGTGTAGACTATAGAGAGCTGAATAAGGTGACATACAAAGACCATTTTCCATTACCTTTCATAGATTAGGTGTTAGACACCCTTGCTGTTTTCTTGATGGATTTAGTGGATATAATCAAATTCAGATTGCACCTAAAGATCAAGAGAAAACAATGTTTACCTGTCCATGGGGAACATTTGCCTATAGGGTTTTACCTTTTGGTTTGTGTAATGCCCCAACAACATTTTAGCGAGCAGTTTTAGCAATTTTTTCTGATTTGACTACCAACAATGTTGAAATATACATGGATGATTTCACAGTATGTGGACAGACTTTTGAATTTACATTAGAAAACCTTGACAAAGTTTTAACTCACTGTGAAACATACCAGTTATCCTTGAATCCAGAAAAATATTTTATGATTATGAAGGAAGGAATAGTTCTTGGTCATCACATCTCTCTTCAAGGGATCCAAGTTGATCCAAAGAAGGTGGAAATTATCAAGAACCTCATTCCTCCTAAAACTCAGACTGATGTCAGAAGCTTCCTAGGACATATTGGTTTTTACTACAGGTTTATTCCCAGCTTTAGCACAATAGCCAATCCTATGTTTGCCCTATTGACTAAATATTCTGAATTTTCTTGGACTGCAAGATGTTAGGAATCATTTGAAGATCTAAAAGAAAAATTGGTAACTCCACCTGTGTTAAGAGGCCCTAATTGGACATTACCATTTCACATACAGGCTGATGCTTCCAATACTACAATTGGAGCAGCATTAGGACAAATTGACAATGGTGAACACTATGCCATCTACTACATTAGCAAGAATTTGACAAGAGCTAAGAAAAATTATACCACAACTGAAAAATAATTCTTGGTGATAATTTATGCCATCAAAAAATTTAGGCATTACATCATAGGTTATCAAATATTTATTCACACAGATCACATAGCCATTAAATATTTGATGAATAAGCCTATGGTAAGTGCAAGAATTATTTGTTGGTTACTGTTGCTACAAGAATTTGATATCACTATAATCAACAAACCAGGAAAAGCTAATGTTGTAGCAGATTTCTTGTCCAGATTATAGAACACAGATGAAGAAGAATTAGTTAAAGATACCTTTCCTAATGAAAAATTATTTGCTATATCTTTCCAATCACCTTGGTTTGTAGATATAGCCAATTACTTGGTCACAGGGAAAGTTCCTCCACATTTCACTTCAAAATAGAAAAAACAATTGATCAAACAGAGTTCTTATTCTGAATGGATCAAGGGTATACTTTTTAAGTGCAGTCATGACCATGTGTTATGTACGTGCATCTGAAAGGATGAGGTGTATGATATCCTTAGGGCTTGTCATGAAGAACCCTTAGGTGGACACTACTATGTAAAAAGCATAATTAGGAAAATATTAGGGACATGATATTATTGGACATCTCTTCACAAGGATGTGAAAAAGTACATCAGGCATTGTGATGCATGCCAAATAATGGGGAAACCCACTCATACAAATGAAATGCCACTGTAGCCTCAATTGGTTTTAGAGCCATTTGAGAGGTGGGAGCTTGATTTTGTAGGACCTATTGATCCACCTTCTTAGGGAAAGGTGCATATTCTAGTATGCATTGATTACTTGACAAAGTGGGTAGAGGTGCGTGCTTTCAAACATGCTCGTGAAGATAAGGTCATTGATTTCTTGTATACTCAGATTTTTTAGAGATTTGGAGCTCCCCGGTCTATCACCACAGACCAAGGACCCCAATTTGCATCTAAATTCATTGAGGAATTTATAGAATTATATGAAATTAAACATAGAAAATCATCACCTTATCACCCACAAGAAAATGGCTAGGTTGAGGTAACAAATAGGGAACTAGAACAAATTTTAACAAAAATAGTAGCTTTTCATAGGAAGAACTGGCTAGATAAATTACCTGAAGTAGTATGGGCTTATAATACTACTTGGAAATCCACTATTGGATTCACACCTTATGAACTAGTCTTTGGTAAAAATCCCCTCTTACCTATTGAATTTGAGCTACTAACACTACGCACAACATTGGAAATTGGAATTGAATTGTCACAAGCACAGACAGATAGGATTCTGCAACTGAATGCATTGGATGAACTTAGGTTGGATGCTCTGCACCAAACTAAAGTAATTCAGGAGTAGAGTAAATTGTGGCATGATAGTCACATTCAACAGAGAAAATTTCAACAAGGAGATTGGGCTTTACTATTTTATTCTCGCTATGAGGACTTCCCTGGAAAGCTGAGAACTAGATGGCTTGGACCTTACTGGATTGAGGAGGTATTTGACAATGGAGCAGTACATTTATCTTCTATTGATGGGTCACAGATAAAGTTGGCAGTGAATGGACATCGCCTTAGGGTGTACCATACACCTCTAACTAAAGAGGAATTATTGCAGCAGCTTGACAGTTTGGATACACAACAGGTGGAAGAAATTTCCTCTTCCACTTCAAAAAAATCAACATGATCATGAATTTTAAGAAAAAAATAGAAAAATACAAAAAAAAATAGAAAACAAAAATATGAATAAATTTTGATTATGAATTCCTTCATGGGCATGATTTCAAGGAAATCATGAAATTCCTTCATGGGCATAGTCAAAATAAAGAAAAAAAAAAGAGAGAAAATGAGAGGTAAAAGAAAAAAAAAAAGAAAAAAAGAGAGAGAAAAATGAATAACTCAGCAGTGAAAACCTTTTTCAAGGCACTACTGGGTTGGTATGCATGAAAACTAGTTTTTTGGCATGCATAACCTTGAAAATTTCTGAACCATCATTGTACAAATTCACCAACTACACTTGTTTTGAAATGTTGCAGAAATTCTCAGCAGAACATCAACAAAAGCAGTCATATTTCAAAAACTTGCATTAACTTGTTTTAATCAGGTATATATTTCTTACGTTTCTTCATTGTAAATGATTGGTATATAGTATATAAAAATTAACCATTAGCATAAAAGATATCCATAAGATTTGGCATACTTAAACATGTTTTGAGAATGGGAATATTGATTTTTTCCTAATCTTCGAAACAAGAATGCCAAAAATAGTGCCTGCTATCTTCTTCAGACTAATTATTGTGTTGTATTCAGAATGAATCTTTGTATTTAGAATGACGATTTGTATTCGAAATGAAGCTTTGTATTCAGAATGAAGCCTCATCTTCGAAATGAAACTTTGTCTTCATAATGAAGCAGGATTTATCTTCAGAATGTAGCAAGATTTGTATTCGAAAAGAAGATTTATCTTCGAAATGAGGATTTATCTTCGAAATGAGGATTTGACATCGCAAAGAAGCATGATCTTCAGAATGAAGACTCATCTTCGGAATGAAGTCATAATCTTTGGAATGAAGTCATAATCTTTGGAATGAAGTTTTGTTTTTGCAATAAATTATAATCTTCGGAAAAAACATTCAATGTAATATCTCCACATGGCATCCAAGGAAGGAAAGAAATACAATCAAGTGAAAATTATTTTGACAAGCATATGATAAAGTATCACGTGTCAATCAACATATTGTTTTTTTTTTCACCCATTTGGGAAATACTAGAATCACAAAGGATGTGACCAACCGTATGCCACCAATTTTTGATGCCAATACATGTGAGAGTCTACAGAAAAAATAGAAAAACTAAAAATAAGTAAGGTAGATCTGACAAAAAGGGCATCTGTGCAATCGTTGATGGACATGTGTTCAAAGAAAAAATAGAAACATGTGCCACTCTTCTTTTTGAAGACATATTTGCTAATGCAAAATGAATATGAGGTACAGTGCTTAGATTACGGTTCATTTTGAAGAACAAAAATAGAGAAATTGAAAACCCTGCATGACACAGAAACCCTGCAAAGTTGCAAACACCAGAAACTAGAGATCTAGCAGAGGAATAGCGGCAGAAGAGAGCAGTTTGTGATGAAACAAGATAGGAAAATGGGGTGAAAAACAAGAATGGAACCAGCAGATACCACCCATCTCCGATAAAATCCAGAAGTGGTGCAGATTTTTGAAGATGGAGGGCTTATGCCATTTTTGGATAAATTTAATGGATCCTCTGAAGACTTGGCCGCATGTTCGCCCACACATTTAGAAACAATCAGGCACACGTTAACGACATGACTATTGAGGTAACCCCTAAAGTTTTGAGTCAAATTATTAAGCTGCCATTAGAAGGTCTTCCAATTTCTAGGTCTGGCAAAAATACATTGGTAAATACAGTTAATCAATTTTTGGAAGAAAATGATAGGGCACCAGAGTATTTAACACATAATAACACATGAAAGGGGGTAAAAAGTGCCAGCCTGTAGGAATTATGGGATGAAGTGGCCACATGGGTAATCAAATTTATAACCTGTGAATGGCAGTATGTACTGTTGTCAGGGCATCATATAAAAATTTTAAATCATCTCAGACATTGTAGGAAACAACCAGAGGTTAGGGTAAATCTTCCCCTATACCTGCACTAGGAATTAAAAAACATGGCAAAAAGATATCAGGAAGGAAAAGGGAGTCTTCGCCACCATGGTCTCATCAAACTAGTTTGCTAGCACCATTTTAGAGGAAACCCTAGGAGATTTGAGAGGTTTTACTCCACCTTAGATGATGTAATTTTTGGATATGAGGATGAAGAGGAAGAAACAAATGTTGCAGAAGCTGCTATAGAATATGTTGCAGAAACTATTACAGAAGATGCTACAAAAGCTGTTGTAGAAAAAGAAACACACCCAACAGCAACAGGAGAACACCTTACTCCAGAACCTTCAACTTCACAAGAAAAAAGGCAAAAGAAAAGAGGATCTAGAACTGGAAGCAGAATAGAAAAATAGAAGAAGGTCCATTTTTCTGAAGTTGTAACTAATTTTTCAGAATAGAGAAATGAAGCACCTAGCCCAACAGGGGAAGAAACAACAAGGGAAACAGAGGCATCTAAAATTAACCCCACAACCCTTGTTGTCACTAAAAAATAGAGAAAAAATAAGAATTTTGCATCCGAAACTCAGAGGTCTACAAGATTCCACTTGAGGGAAATGGTGAACCAGGTCATAGAACAAGAAGATGGACAAAGCAGTCCAGATGTCACAGAGATACAACCAACCCCTAAAAAATTCCCATAATTTCTTGAACAGATAATTGAGGAAGAGGCTGGGCAGGATAATCTGGAGGTGGCTACAGTTCAACAAGCCATAGAAATAGTAGATGTAATTATAGACAATTTCATAGAGCCTCCTAAATAGGAGCAAATAGATGTTGCAGAGGAAGAGCCAGTTGTTGAGCAGCCTACTGTAGCTAACTTTTTTGCATCTGATTTTGAAGCAGAAACAGAGGAAGATATCACAAAGCAACTGAGAGTAGCAAGGAGTGTTGTCAAGACACAAACTAGATGGATTTTAGAGAAAGAAAACATCATTGAGATGTAGGAAAGAAAAATTACAGAGTTACAGTAGAAAGTTGCAGAACTGAGAGAGAAGTTGTCATAGTCTAAAAAACAGCCAATTGTATCCAATGATGAAGATGATTTGGCTCAACTGCTTGTGGATTTATCTAGGAAAGATGACTCTGCTGAAGCAGATATAGGAGCTCATTCTAAAGAAGCACATTTTCATTCTAAAGATGTGCCTTCTCATTCAGAAGCACCCTTTCATTCTGAAGATGTTTTAGAATTGGCAAAAAGCACAGCAAAAAACATTGGAGATGAGTCACCAGCATAGGAACAGTCCAAGCAACAGCATGAAACAGATCAAGTAAGTACTTCTATTGATGTCCTTGCATTTCAAATTGTTACACCATCAGTAGAAGTAGCAGATAAGGTGGTGCAAGTAGAATTACTATCTGATGACAACCCAATATAAATACCAGATAAGGGGGTGCAAGTAGAATTATTAACAGATGAACAACCAGTGGAAGTGGCAAAAAAAGGGGTTCAAATAGATCTGCTACCTAGAATTCCACCTGTAGTTAGACCACCTAATACTGTGTCCTTAGAAAAATATAATGCAGACATAGCCAGCTGGATGATTAGGTATGATAAGCTTACCACTAAGACTAAAAAATTCAAATTAGAAGCAAAATAGCTAGAGGCCAAGGAAACAGAAATTTAGGAATTGAAAGAAAAGGTGTCTGATTTATGTCAAATTGCTAAATTTTTAGTCCAATTTAGACGGCCAGCCAGATTTTATAGTCTTATTCTGAAGGAGAAATACCTCAGATGGCAGGTCATGAGGATTAGTTCAGGTCTTCCATATAAATTGGACACCACTGCAGATTTTCTGGAAGCATACTTTGATAGCCCTTTTGAGCAGAAAAATCTCCTGTGTGAACTATTTTTACATAGTTTCTTTATTCCAGAAGAAGTAGAGTTTCATCCATAGATCTACATTGGATATGTTAAATTGAGGGCATTCATGTCCACCTTGCAAAATCAATTTTATTGGGAACAAGAAAAAAGGCAAAATAAGGAGATTGAAACAAGAGCTGAATTTTTAGTCAGAGCAATTCAGCCAAATCACCCCATTATCACAAGACAACACTTCACCATGATGAACAGGGATGATGTGAAGTGAATGTAATTGACAAACTTAAGGGACTATGTGAACATATTCCACAATTTCTATAATGACAATTTTGTGCCAGCATTATCTGTCTGTAGAAACAGGTGGGCTGAACTTTCCATGTCTTTGCAGAAAAGAGAACCCATTTCCCCCATCAACTTAGAATGGTCTAGAAGAAGGGTAAAATGAGTAATACAGTTGATTGAACTCATGCAACATAATTGGATAGGTCTCAGATTTAGGCCTCCAACCATCATCACTCCATTCCTATTCTACTTTGAAGAAGATGCCCAACCTGACGAACAATTTGAAGAATGGCTCAGGGACCTTCAGAAGAACATGGGATTTTATACAGGCAAGAAGTTGTTCTATAGGTCATGGAATTTGACCATGGACATATGTGATTCCATAGCCCAAAAGAATGCATGAGGACATGCATCAATATTAGTTGGGGGGGAAATGATGAGGCCTGGAAATGCCTCAATCATAACATGTTTTGAACACTAAAATTTCCTATAAACTCTTATGTTTAATCTAATATGCTAGTTAAGTTAATTAAATATGTTGTGTATTAACTATTTGAATGATAAATGTATCTAAAATTATATATTTTGATTTTTACAGCTTTTTTGTATAAGTTTTATGTTGTTTTGTTATGACTTGCTAAAATGAGATATAACAACATTTCACTAATCATGTTTTGATATGTCTCAAGCATTCATTTTACCTAAATCTGGCAACAGTTCAAGAAAATTGTTACTGTGCAGCAAAAACTAGGTTTTCCCATGTAAATTCCAGCCAGCTTCCAATGAATGGCAAGACATGGAATTCACATGTGGAAAGAGATGAAGACCATTGGAATCTGATCCTAAGAAGTAACCCACATGAGAAATGTAGAGGAAATCATTTAAGGAGCCCACATTTGTTCATTCTGAAGTCTCTTTGGAATGAACATATATCTTTGAAATGAGAAAACATAATGTCTTCGGAATGAGCGGATCTTCAGAATGAGAACTGTACTATCTTTGGAATGAGCGGATCTTCGGAATGAGAATTACAGTATCTTTGGAATGAGCCACTTATCTTCGAAATGAAAACAAAATGTGCTTTTTGACTTATTGACCGAATTCTGATGCTAGAAAAAGGGAAATAAAGATTAAAAAGGGTAAAAGGAAATATCTCAGATCTAACTTTGCTGTCCTCTCCGACCAAAGCCACCATTTATGGAAAGATCAAAGTATGATCTTCTTCTAGGATAAAACCAGGAATTATTGCAGCATAATAGGATTAGATCTTTTTGAGATATTCTCAGCTTGTTAGTAAATATTAGGACATCTATAAATATGGCTCCCATTCAGGTTGAGCTAGTAGGTAGTAAGTAGAGAGTAAGGGGAATAGAAGATAGAGAAATCAGAGAATAATAGGTGATAATCAGAAAGTGACTGTTACAGTCCTGTAACAATTTTCAGCAGCATTATTGTAATCATGTTCTTGAATCAATAAAAATGTATTGTTTATATTTCATATTGCTTGTAAATGAGTGTGATTAAGATCTAAAGAGAGAGATACTTATATCTTCTTCTGGACAAAGAGGCTGGCCACTTCCAGACCTAGGAGGAGGACTAACAACAGGTTTTTATTCTGATTTTGCTGTAGCAAAATGAGTTATAGAACTTGTCCTTTCATTCCTTTGTAAAAAACTAATGATATTTGCAATCTTATCTTATTTTATTTTTTTTGATTAATAATTTGGTTGTAATCCCCACTTTCAGAAAAGCTTTCAATTTATTGCAGACTTTCATTTCCAGAATTTACTATTTTTTGTAATTTCCTGCATTTTATGTTTTGCTGTCAACCCTCTGCATAGAATATTGACAACCTTCTGTTACAGAGCCTTGACAGTTTTATTTCCATGTTAGAAGTAGATTTTCATTGCTGCAAAAGTAAATAGATTTCCTTTCTGCAATTGGAATCAGACTTTCAATTCTACAATTGTTATTTTTGCAACATAATTAGGTCTCATTCTATAATTGTAATTAGGACTTCATTTCTGTAGTTAATGATTAGTTTCCAATTATGCAACTTAGATTAAGGTTTAATTCATGCAATTTAGAAATAGGAATGTCCTAAAACCCCCACATAATTGATTTCACCAATAAGACCTGTTTCTCTAGATTGACCTAAGTTATAACTCTGTTTACCCCTTCTTCCACATATAGTCTTGTACATAGTCCTGGATTGACAAATTCATTGAGAATTAATGATGTGTATAATGACAACACATCACCATGTCAGATATTTTTCAAAAGCTGTAAGAGGTTAAGGTCTTAACCTTACCTGATATAAACCCTTTAGAACTAAATACAACTAAACCTAAGGGCTATAGGGAGGACCATTACTATAACTATAATTGAATATAGGGTCATGGCATTTGCAATTGCTATGAATTCAAGAATGTGGTTTAATATCTCATAGATAGTGGGGCTTTTACAATAAATGGTTTATTCATAGTGCCTCAATCCACCAAAATAGATGCCACATCATCCCAGTTGAGACCCCAAGGTCAGTTAGAGCCTTGTAGGCCTAGTCAAACAGCTCATTGAGTAGTTTCATTTCAGATAACTATTGCGACCCTATTTCAAAAGCTTTAGGAGGTAAACACAATCACGTTACCAGAGGTCAAACCTAGATTACCTAAACATGGGGTACCTAATTAAAGCCTCAATTGTGTCTACCATCATATACATCGGCATGAAATTCATGGCTGCCAATCATTTAGGAAGGTGGTCCAAAAATTGTTAGAACAAAATGATCTCCATGTAGATGGTTCACTCATTTCTCCACACCAAGTCATGGGCAACCCAATAAGGTCCATGCCCCAATTGGGAGAGTTGATTGTTGTCACTCTTCCTAAGCAAGCTGATTATATTGTAGTGGATAACATGCACACTGGGGGTCCTCAAGGTAATGTACCTTCCCCACCATCCACATCAAATTCAATGAGGCAAAGTGCAGATTCTAGAGGTATCACACCTCCCTCACTTTCATTGAGTGGCACACATATTGAGGGTACCTAAGGTAGCATACCTTCCCATTAAAAACATAAATATTTAAAAAAAATATGGGAAATTTCAAAATACATAAAAATAAAAAAGCAATAAAATCTAAAAAAATTTAAAACATAAAAATTCAAAAACATTTGCATCATGCATTTCATTTTGCACTTGCATTCAGTTAATTGTATTACATTAGGAATTTCCATCCATCACGCTTGCATTAGGATAGGTTGTGTTTGCAATATTATAAATGATACCATGTTAGTATTTTAATTGTGTACCTATGCATCATCATCATCCATCACCCTTGTGAGTAATTGTGTTTTTCAACACAACCCCTCCTGTTGCTATGAAGAATATACTAGGGTTTTTTGGTCATTCAGCCATACCTAGTGGTCTTCTCAAAAGTTTGTAGAAAGCTTATTTTTATTTTGTAGACGAGTTCTAGTTTTTATAGCACTAGCATATTAGAATACCATCACTAATCAAACACATTTAACAATTCTAATTAGGGTAAGGAAATTTGAACACTACAAAGTGATCCTAGCCACCATAAGCAAAAAAAAATGTTACTTTCTCATTTGTGAGGCGCAATGGTCTAGATTAGTGTTCATTGGAAAAATGACAAGTTCCCCCCTGCCTGAGAAATCCTTTTTTTTCAAAAGGATCAAAATACCAAAATCCAAAAATCAAATCAAATCCCTTGCTGAAAACAAAAAAAAAATACAATATAAACAGTGATTTTCGTCACTATATATGAGCAAGTATCCCAATAAATTGAATAAAAGAAGGGGGTGAACTTGAATCCCTGGAATGATAAATACTCAAAAAACATAGAGTGATCCTCAATACATCTAATTTTTTATTCTACATCCAACGTATCAATAATCATGCAAATAAAATCTACAAAAAAAAATTATTCTGGTTTTATGATTACTCTATTTTTGAGTGATTTTTAAGCCAAAAATAGGGAAACACTGCACTAAAACAGTCATAAAAATCCCTAGACATCACCAAAATTTATCGAATTTGTTTTGTTGTCTTAGTTAGCTACATGGGTATCCCTCATAGTATTTTTGAGGTCTGGCTTCACATTTGCTAAAAATTCCAAAAATTGGGCATTTTCCCACGAGCTTCAGTTGGCCAAATGTTTCAAAAATATAAAATTTGACCAGGAAGTCACTTTTTGGAGTCATAGACCATTGTGATCAGCTTGTCACCCTAATCGTTTTGTTATATAACACCCACAATATTTTTTTAGAAGTCAAAATTTTGTCAGTGTGGGTTTCCTTTAGGGTTTGCCTAGTCATCACGTCATGACAACTATGCATAGCTGAGTGAAATCATGAGCCAGTGAAGCAAAAAACTCATAGAGATGCCTTGAAAACCTCCAATATTCTCCTAAGGATCTCTCCATTATTTCACAAAACCTTTGTAGTCATCATACACATCATTATCCTAAGGATCTCATCATTCTCGCACTATGCCCTGATAGTCATCGTGAGGCCACTTCCTCACATAGGAGAGATTATCATCAAGGTGATAAGGTTACCACATACATGGCAAGATCTAACATAGTTAAATCTCCCCATAGTGATATAGACAGCCATAAGTCTTGCACAATGGACCGATTAGATCAGGAACCTAGGCCTCACATAGTTTAAAGAGAGTGGTTACTCCATGATCAATTGGAGGACGTGCGCATTGAGTGTGAGAATTTAGAGCACGGATACATGGAAGAATAAATATTGCAACACCATATATGGGATGAGCTCAAACAGTGTGAAGAACAAATTTTCCAATAAAAATTACGTGAAGAACAATCAAGTAGGGTAACTCCTGAAAAGAAACCCACACCTAGAGTTCATAGGAAACAAATGAACATGAGGTGCCTTGCGCATAATCAAGATTTTTCTACTAAGTAGGTATATAGCCACCCTCTTATATAGACAAATAAACCTATGGCCATCAACAAATAAATAATATGCATATTCAAATATCCCTTACTCAATCATGAGGCTAAGGAAGATCAAAAGGAGCATGTGAGCAAAGTCAATGCTCAACATTTATCACAGTCCTCAAAGCAATTAATGCCTATTTCAACATACAAGGAACCTATGATTACTTTCCACAAATAGGAAATTAAACTAGCCCCTATTAATGAATCTGATATGTCATTGCACATTATAGCTATCATTAATCAGATTGCATACAAGCGAGTTTTGGTTGATATTGGTTCATCCATCAATATCATCACCATAATTGCATTGAAATATCTCAACATTTCACCTTCCCATATTAAGTCATCTACTATCACATTCCAAGCCTTTAATGATGTGGAATCCCCCATAGTAGGCACAATAGTCCTCCCCATTGAGGTGGGACAAAAGACTATTCCTACATTGTGCTACATTTTAGAGGGTTCAAGATAGTACAACATACTACTTGGAAGGCCATGGATAAGAGCCATGGAGTGTGTACCATTCATAATGCATCATTGCATTAAGTACATTCATTAAAATAAGGTCAATGTCATTGAGGCTGACATAGATCCCTTTAAGTATTATAAACTAGTGGACCATCCATAAGAGCCTATTGTGTCACCCATGCATTTGAACACTAAACTCAATGATGTTATCTAGAGTCCGGATGCAACCCTATGGGTTACTATGAAGTTACCTTCACCACCACCATCCCCTATGGTTTCACCCATTACACCTCCATATTTGTATTCTCCAAGTAAGGAGAAATCGATGAATGCAACCACAAAGATGCTCATAACTATCTCAAGCATGTCATTAGAGAAATATCTTACTCCTGTCAAATGGGAAGAACCTATTGTGGTTATGGTTAAACCAAATCATATCATACCATCTTCATCCACTACATCATAGGTCACAGGTCATTTGGATGAAATTGAATTCAAATAGTATGTAGAGGCAAATACTATGGTTATGCCTATCATTGAGTCCATTGAGAATTTAGGTTGACCTCCTATCGATTCATTACCTATTGATACCATATTGGATTCTTCACCTGAACATGAGGAAAAATTAGTTGTCACAATGGAAATAGAACAACCTCAATAGGTTGAGGAGTCACCTACAACTCATCCAACTATTGAAGCATCTTCTCATGAGTTTGTGGGAATGGTTAACATTAAGTTAGAGGACCAAGTGACTCTAAAGTTGATAAAACAAGTGATGGTGCAATCAGATTTTGATTCCATATTGAAGGTGCCAAAACCATTGAAAATAGTCACCCCTAACTCATTTATCATGGTGTCTCATCAAGAATAAGAATAGGTGTTTTACCCACATCAAATTGGGGGTACCCAAGTTAGCATAGTTCAAAACTACAAAGTGAAACAGAAAAATAAACTGGGTCATAAAAATCAGCATGTGGATACCATTATTGAATTTGATCATCATGAAGTATCCACATCAACTCAAATGAATAAAATGGGTGGTTTACAGTTACCTAGTGGATCTTTAACACACCTAGTGGATCTTTAACACCCACTATTTCACCTCCTTTAGTAGAAAATGGTATTTTAAACCAATCGCTAGAAATACACATGAGAGTCATGTTAATATTGGAGTATATGCATTATCACCTTTATAATATATAGGCACAAATGGAGAAAAAAAATGAGGTATTGCAATATATCTTGATCCAGCTTGAGATCCAATAAATACAAAATCAACCCTCTTCTAAATATGAACCACCTCCTATTCAACCATAAGAAAAACCTCAGCGACAATAGGTGCCAAATCGATCACTCTAGAAAACTAGTAAGTATCTGTCATTGCCTGAGCTTGTGGTATCATTTTTCAATCGATTATGTGCCGCAAATTCCACCACATTACTAGAGGTGTGAAATTTAAATCCAAATCACCCAACACCCCAAGGGTATGAGGAAGAGTTACGCACTGCTTATATCATAGAAAAATGATCATGATATTCAATCATGCCAAGGTTTTCGAGCCATGGTATACAACATGCTCAAAAATAAGTAGATTCAAATTGTCAACCGATAAATAATCATAGTCAACAATCCATCAATTTCACTCAAAAAGCAATAGGAGCCCCCTAGTCTAGCAACTAACATACCTAGGGTTCAACCATGTCATAAAACCAAGCTAGTGCATTTTACACACTCAAGACACCAGCAACGCATTTGGACTCATTTAGACAAGCCCATGTCAAACATTTTTTAAAAGTTGCAAGATGCTAAGGTCTTAAACTTATCCAACATAAATCCTTTAGACCCAAATAGAGCTAAACCTAAGGGCTATAGGGAGGACCATTACTATCTCTATCATTGAATAGAGGGTCATGGCATTTGCAATTACTATGAATTCAGGAATGTGGTTCAAGATCTCATAGATAGTGGGGCTTTTCCCATAAATGGTTCATCCATAGTGCCTCAACCCACCAAAATAGAGGCCACATCATCCCAGTTGAGACCCTAAGGTCAGTCACAACCTCGTAGGCCTAGTCAACTAGATCACTGAGTAGTTTCATTTCATATGACTATTGTGACCCTATTTCAAAAGATTTATGAGACAAACACAATCACATTACCAGAGGTGAAACCTAGATTACCCAGACATGGTGCACATAATGAAAGCCTCCATTGTGTCATGACATTCATTACTCCCAGATGTTTAGGAATGTGGTACAAAACCCGTTAGAATGAAATGAGCTCCGTGAAGACGATTCACTCTTTTCTCCCCACCAATTCATGGGCACCCCACTGAGGTCCATGCCACGATTGGGAGAGTTGATTTCTATCACCCTTCCTAAGCAAGATGATTACATTGTACTACATAACATGTACAGTGGGGATCCTTAAGGTAATGTACCTTCCCCACCATCCACATCAAATTTAATGAGGTAAAGTGAGGATTCTAGAGGTATCACACCTCCTTCACTTTCATTGAGTGGCACACACATTGGGGGTACCTAAGGTAGTGTACCTTCTCCTTAATAACATAAAAATTTCAAACAATATATGGAAATCTATAAAAATAAAAAAGCAATAAATCTAAAAATATTTCAAAACATAAAAATTCAAAAATATTTGCATCATGCATTTCATTTTGCACTTGCATTCAGTTAATTGCATTGCATTAGGCATTCCCATCCAATAACACTTGCATTAGGATAGGTTGTGTTTGTAATATTACAAATTAAACCATGTTTTTATTTCAATCATGCACCTATGCATCATCATAATCCATCACCCTTGCAAGTAATTATGTTTTTCAACACAACCCCTTTTGTTGCTATGAAGAATATACTAGGGTTTTTTGGTCATTTAACCATACCTAGTGGTATTCTCAAAATTTTATAGAAAGCACTTATCATATCAGAATCCCATCACTAATCAAACACATTTAAAAATATAATTAGCAAAAGGAAATATGAAAACTACAAAGCAGTCCTAGCCACTGTAAGTGAAATGTTTTGTTACTTACTCATTTGTGAGGCGCAATGGTATAGAGTAGTGGTCATTGGAAAAAGGACAAGTTGCCCCCTACCTGATAAATCCTTTTCTTACAAAAAGGAGTAAAATCCCAAAATCAAATCAAATCCGTTGCTCAAAACAATATACAAAATAAATAGTGATTTTTGTCACTATATATGAGCAAGTATCCCAATAAATTGAAGAAAAAAAGGGGTGAACTTGAATCCCTAGAATTATCGATACTCAAAAATCATAGAGTGATCCCCATACAACTAATTTTTTATTTTGCATCCAACGAATCGATAATCATGTAAATTGGAGCTATAAGACAAAATTTGTTTTAATTTTATGATTCCTCTATTTTTGAGTGATTTTTAAACTAAAAATAGGGAAAAACTGCACTAAAACAATCATAAAAATCCCTAGACATCACCACAATTTACCTAATTTTTTTTGTTGTCTTAGTTAGCTCCCTTGGTACCCATCATAGAATTTTTGAGGTCTGGATCCACATTTGCCCAAAATTCCAAAAATTAGGTATTTTCCCATGAGCTTCGGCTGGCCAAATATTCCAAAAATACAAAATTTGTTTTAGAAGTCACTTTTTGGAGTCATATCCCATTGCGATTAGATTTTTGCACTAATAATTTTGGTATATAACACCCATAACATTTTTTTGGATGTCAAAATTTTGTCAGTGTGGGTTTCCTTTAGGGTTTTCCTAGTCAACACGTCATGACAACTATGCATAGCTGAGCTCAATCACTAGCCAACAAAGTAGAAAACTCATGGAGAGCCTCTAAGTGTCTCCAATATTCTCCTAAGGATCTCACCATTCTTGCATGACACCTTGGTAGTCATCACACTCATCATTCTCTTGAGGATCTCATTATTACCGCATGATGTCCTGATAGTCATCACAAGGCCACTTCCTCACATAGGAGAGCTGCTCACCAAGGTGATAAGATTACCACATACATGGAAAGAACTAACATAGTTAAATCTCACCATAATGAGATAGAAATCCATGGGTCTTGCACAATGGACTAATTAGATTGGGAACCTAGGCCTCATGTAGTTTAGAGAGTGGCTACTCCAAGATCAATTGGAGGATGTGCGCATTGAGTGTGAGCATTTAGAGCAAGAATACATGGAAGAGAAAATATTGCAACAACATATATGGGATGAGCTCAAACAGTGTGAAGAACAAATTTTCCAATAGAAGTTATGTGAAGAATAATCATGTAGGGTAACTCTTGAAAAGAAACCCACACTTAGAGTTCATAGGAAAAAATCAACACGAGGCACCCAGGTGTTGTAGATGAGTTGGAGAGGAGAGAGCAATCCTCCATGGGAGCTCCTAGGTTCAAATCTCCACCCTACCAAAATGTTGAATTGGGCATCCAAAATCCAATTTATAATGTTGGTGCGGGCAGGGTCGAGCGTGACTCTTGGGTGACTTTGACGGTGTAGAACCCCATGTTCATGGTCTCTCAGACCAAGGCAGCTCCGCAAGGGGTTTTTTGCATAAAAAAATCAACACGAGGAATCTTGCACATCATCAAGAGTTGCCTCCTAAGTAGGTATATATCCATCCTCTTAGATAGAAGGACAAACCTCTGACCATCGACAAACAATGAATAGATATATTCAAAGATCCCTTACTCAATAATGAGCCTAAGGAAGATCAAAAGGAGTGTGTGATCAAGATCAATGCTTGACATTTATCATAGTCCTCATAGTAATTAAAGTCTATTCCACCATACAAGGAACCTGTGATTGCTTTCCACAAATAGGAAATTAAACCATCCCCTATTAATGAATCTGATCCACTATCGTACATTATAGTTAGCATTAATCATATTGCATACAAGCAAGTTTTGGTTGATACTGGTTTGTCCATCAATATCATCACTACCACTGTATTGAAACATCTCAACATCCTGCCTTGCCACATTAGAGCATCTACCTTAATTCTCCAAGCCTTTAATGATGCAGAATCCCCCATAGTAGGCACAATAGTCCTCCCCATTGAGGTGGGACAAAAGGCTATTCCTACATTGTGAATTATTTTATAGGGTTCAATACAGTACAACATACTACTTGGAAGGCCATGGATAATATCCATGGAGTGTGTACAATCCATAATGCATCATTGAATTAAGTACATTCATGAAAATAAGGTCCATGTAGTTGATGTTGACACAGATCCCTTTAAGTATTATAAACCATTGGACCATCCGTAGGAGTTTATTGTGTCATCCATGCATCTGAACACTAAACATGATGATATTATCCAGAGTTTGGATGCAACCCCATTGGTTTTTTTGAAGTTACCTTCACCACCGACATCACCTATGGTTTCACCCATTACACATCCATATTTGGACTCTCCAAGAAAGGATAAATCGATGAAGGCAACCACAAAGATGCTCATAGCTATCTCAAAAATTTCATTAGAGAACTCTCTTATTGCTATCAAAGGGTAATAACCTATACATTTCATTTTGCACTTACATTTAGTTAATTGCATTGCATTAGGTATTTCCATCCATCACACTTGCATTAGAATAGGTTGTTTTTGTAATATTACAAATGACACCATGTTTGTATTTCAATCATGCACCTATGCATCATCATCATACATCACCCTTGTCAGTAATTGTGTTTTTCAACACAACCCCTCCTGTTGCTATGAATAATATACTAGGGTTTTCAAATTAAAATATCTAAAATTAAAATATGTTTGGAAGGTTAGCAAAAAAATTTATTAGATATCCAAATAAATTGTAGATATCCTACAACAAAACAAAGTTTTCATATACTTATTCTCATATAAAATCACTAATTATTTCATAACAGGACCTTATCATGAGCTAGTTTATCATTCCTTGAATAAGTTTTATCATATTATTTTCTTGAAAAATATGCAATCTCATAATATAAATATGGAATAGTCCATTATCCTATTGACAAAGCATTATATTTTCCATAAAATATAATTCATGCATAAAACCATTAATTAAAAATCAACCATACATCATATGATAGCATAGATTCAACATTAATATATCTAACCAAAGATCTACCAAGGGAGAGTCATGATAATCCTCCCTTGGCAATTATATATGATCCTAGTAGCCACCCTAGGTAGTTGTGTTTGAGCCTATGTAGCTACCTTGGGTGGTTATGTGTAAGTCTTCATAGGAATATCTTACAATATTGAGCTCCAATTTGAATGAAGTGACTATCTTCTTTTTATCCTAAGTACCTATGATAGAAATATAAATTTAATAAAGCCATCAAAACAAAGAAGCAAGTATGAAGAATCCTAATAAAATCACACAAGACATGCTATGCTAGATGCATGTTCCAAATATCATGCAAAATAACAAGTGTTGAATGTATTTAGGGTAAAGGGTCCCACCATGATTGCCATTTATGTTATTAAGTAAATGCACCATAACAAGTAAATAAGAAAAATGAAAATTTGATATTGCATTAATAAACTTTATTTGTTACAAATCAATCCTTTCAATTACAATGGACCTCCCAAAAGGGAGGGTTTTATTTTGAAAGTGAGTTCTATGGTGCCACAAATCATGTCCTTGGTCACAAAAAAAATTGTAGGAGGGTTTTGAAGTCTTGTTTCCTAGCCTCCCAAGCCTCTATGCCGATCCTAGTACCTACACAAAATCCCATAATGAAACCATAAGTAGCATATGTTGAGCCTTTTGTGATGAGGCCCTAAATCAAGAAAAGAAGTGTATAAAGCTTATAAAAATTTACAAAACCTTTTGGAAAATTTATAAAAATATGTAAAATAGTTAGAAAACCTTATAAAACAACTCATTTTACCTTACTTGGCTACTTTTTGTTGATTATGGGTCTCTATAATGGTGATCTAATGTTGACTTGTATTTTTTCTATAGTTAGAATAGTGCACATTAAAGGGGAATGTTAGAATATTAATGTGCACTAGGCCTTCAATTTTAGTTTGGAACTTGTCATATTCCTTGACACTTGTAATTTCTTTCATATAGGCTTATGCTTATATATTGTACTCTTTTACTGTATCAACATATCTCATACTTCCAAATCCCAACATTCGCTAGTCCTCCAGTGAAGATCACAAGGATGTGAATGATCCCATCTATAAGGAAACCCTCCTAGGTGACCAATATTTATGTTCTCCCAAGCCCAAATCTAAAGCACTAAACTGCAACCAAGTCCCTTACGCTCCTACTTATTCACCTCATAAATCTCCATGTACAACTAACATAAGAGAGCGGAGACCCAAGCATAGATATGTGGCTATGCTATCAACTGCAGTACAATAGAAACCTGGTTACAAGGGAACCTTGAGCCCATGCTATTAGGCAACAATGATATTCCACTAATGTTGCAGTGGCATTGGGTTTTTTTATTTTTAACACCATTTCTTTTCATGTGTTAGACTGCACGCAGGCAAGAGTGTATGTTGGTGAGGAAAAACCTCCAGTTACTATGGAATATTCCTCCATTAACCATAGATATTGATAGCATATGACCCATATAGTAATATTACCACATTTAGAGATAATTACACCCAAAAAAAATAGTGATGTGACGTTCCACTGGTGTTGCAGTGATGTCAGGTTTTTTATTTTGAACACCATGCCTCCATGAATAAATTTGACTATAGCCTTATATATAGTCATTAGAAATATTTTTTTGATACAAACCCAATGATGGGGTCCATTTTAAATTTTAAGACTATTTTCTATGATGTTTTTAGGCTCAAAATTTATTTTATCATGGAGTGCACTCTCGGTTGTACCCAACACTCCAAAGAAAATTGTATGAGATACTTGTACCTAGTAACTTTATCTATTGAACCTGGTGGATGCAGTAGCTAGTTACCCATGTATTATAATAGGATGAGTAGGTTACCATAAGAACACTACTCTAGGGGCTACAAACATAGACACCCTAGACTCTATCCGAGGACTTTTTCGGATCAAATTTTGAAGACTACATACGAAGATACTTTAGAAGATTATATTCTCTTATTTATTCTTCTTCTCTAAATTTGGATTCTATGGCTCATTTTATTGTATTTTCATGGCTCATATTTCTTTTGTATTAAGGTGTATTTTCGATAAATATCGACACATTCTAGATTGATTTCACCATGCAAGAGGATTTGATATTCATGGTGAATCTAGTCAGTGACCTACGAGAGGGAACATACCTATAGGATGACATATAGAGGCAATAGACCTGTAGAAATGGCTGACCTTGAGGAACCCAGGATGACCATGAGGCACTTAGACATCTAACCCAGAGGTAGCGGATCCAAGGAAGTGGATGCCCTATGGAAATAGACCGAGATGTATACACCATTGATCTAGCATTATTTATGGTTGGAGAGCCAAGCACAAAGAGCACAAGCCTATTCCAAATCATGTAATAAAGGAGGACGATAGGGTTATTTTAGAGAAGTCAATATTAACAAGGAATTCTATCTAATGTTGACTTATTTTTTCTATAGTTAGGATAGTGCACATTAAGGGGGAATGTTAGAAAATTAATGTGCACTATGCCTTCAGTTTTAGTTTAATACTTGTCATATTCCTTGAAACTTGTCATGTCTTTCATATAGGCTTATGCCTATATATTGTACTCTTATATTGTATCAACATATATCATAATTTTTTTTATAGTGAAAAACCCCTTGCGGAGCCGCCTTGGTCTGAGAGACCACAAATAGGGGGTTCTACACTGTCAAAGTCACCCAGGGGTCGCACCCGACCCTATTCGCACCAACATTAGCAATTGGATTTTGGATACCCAATTCAAATTTTTTTTGGTAGGGTGGAGATTCGAACCTGGGACCTCCCTTGGAGGATTGCCTTCTCCTCTCCAAATCACCTACAACACCTAGGTAACATATCTCATATTTTCATATCCCAATATTTACATTATTTTTTTAGGGTTTTGTAGTATGGCAATATCTGAATAATTATATTCCATGCATGCATTTGTAATTATTTGTATAATAGAGTAAAAATAATCCACATTTCATTAATTTTTCAAAATTTTATTTTATCCACTAAGGACCAAGATAAAATCAACTTTGCATTTGGAAAAGGGATTTTACTAACTCCAAAGTTTATATTAATGCAAATATAAAAGGAAGTGGTCTGCCACAACACTTTCTAAAAGAACATTTTAATTGGAATTAAAATGAACCTGCTAACGACAAGTACTAACTCCAATCTACACTAAAATTTCAGATAAAAAAGAATCTGCTAACAGCAAATGCTAACTCCAACTTCAGTTAAGCTTATGATAAAAATATATTGCTAACAGGGGTTCAAGGACAAATTATTTTAATAAAATCAGAAATAAAATATGGAGTAAGGCATCCATTCATCATTATTTATTTTTTTACATAAGGGAAATCAAGCCCTTTTAATCAATGAACAATAAAAGCATGACAAAATAAAATTAAAAAAAAGCACAGGCCCCTTGTTAATAGTTACTTTTAGGTCACTAAGGTATTCCTAGTATTTTTTTGATACATATTTGCAGGTACACAAGAAATATTAACTAAAATGAACCTTGAATAAATTTTGATTTCTTTGCAAGAGAGGGTTTTCTAATCAAAATCCTAATTGTGAGTGTGGTTTTGCAATTGGGTAAAATTACCATGCAATATGTATATAGGCTCATAAAATCACTCTATTGGTTGAAGCAAACAACCAAATATTGGTATGTGAAGATTTATAAGCATCTCTTACAAGAAGGATTCTATTATAGAAAATATACTCTAAACCTATACTTCAAAAGTTAAGCAAGAGAGTTCATTATCATCATTGTATATGTCAACAACTTGGTCATCACTAGGAGTTTATTGAAGATGATTGAATATATCATGAAAGTATTGAATAATTTGTTTAACATGACTAATATTAGCCTAATACATTATTTTTTTGTATTGGAGGTGTGGAAAACTAAGAACCATATATTCGTATCACATATGAAGTATGTTAGAACATTGCAAAATATGTTTTAAAATATAGGTTGTAAGTCTAGGGCCACCCTAATGGAAGTAGGGTTGTAACTATCATGCTATTATCCATATCCATAGGTGAATGGAAATTTCTATCTCTAATTTATTGGAGTCACATTTATCTAGCATACACTAGATATGATATTAGCTATTTATGAGCTATCTTTTATACTTCATGCAAGAACTAAAAGTGTGTCACTATAAATAGAAAAATAAGTACTTAGTTATATCCCATGGTATTAATAAGTGTAGTATGGAGTACAAGAAATATTAATTTTTATCTATAGGTTTAATGAATGAAAGGATACATGGATGATACAAAATCCACTTTTGGGCATATGTTCTTTCTAGGAATTTGTCTAATTTTCTAGTAAAGTAAGAAGGGACATATTTTTGGTTGTTCTTCCACCAATGTTGAATATCATACTATATGAGGAGTTATTTATAAAGTGATACTATTACATTGCATCTTGTTTGGAATGTGCATCTCACAAAATAAACTGATAATCCTAAGTTGTGATAATAAGGGAGATCTAAAGCTTTTTTGTAGTCTAGATTTCCATGAGTGCATGAAATGTATTGATATTTAATATAATTTTATATGTGAACATGTTCTATATAGAATATACAACTCTAATTTATCCCATAGAGGAGAAATGTATAGACATTTTCATGAATTCTCTTGCACAAGTAAAGTTTAAAATTTTTATATGTTTTCTTGCATCTACTTTTACTAAGCATTGATGTAATAAGGGGGGGATGTTGTGAATATTATTTCATGTTGATGTATTCACCTTATGGTTACAAGAAGTTGGAAAGTAGTTGTAACTCCCAATATTGTACCTTCTTGATTACACATGTATATGTACTTCTATCATATCAGTGGAAAGTTTGATTGTAGTATTCATATCTATTTTATGTTTCTAAACTTTATTAAGTGTTTATATATTTCAAGTTCCATTATGATAGAATTAGTAAACTACATTGTATAAAAATAGTCATATCGATCATAAATATCATTTATTAGACTATCATATTATCACATAACAAAAATCACCATGTTTTAATTATGAAATATATATGTGTAGTTGTTAAGAGTTACAATAAATAACTATAATGACCAACACATAAAATTATCATAAATTCTCTTAATTTTCAACCATGTTTGTCCAACTAATAATAGTTTTCCTCGATGCAATTATATTAGCATTGATATTTTTTCATACTCAAATTTTTTATTGAATGATATAACTTGTGAATATCATTGATTTTAATGACTTGATAGTTTCTAATTAGATCTATATTAATTAATTTTTACCTTAAGAGTTTCTTCACATTTATGAGGTCATTATATTTTATCTTTATATTCAAATAACATTGTTTTCCTTAGCTATTTTTCGTAATTTATGTTTCAATTATTATATGTTATAATTCTTGTAATACTTTTTAATAGGTTATATGATATTGAAAAATGTTCCACCTATATTACATCATGAACACTTAGTGGTATTATAATAGTTTGGAAATATTTCAACGATGTTCTCCTCCTTGAATGTTGAGGAAATTATTTGATTGAGATAATGCCATTTGATGCTTTGTAATATAATATTACTAAATGGTTTTTTAAAGGTCTTACTAATATTATATATTTATCTAAAAACCTATAAATATAATGGAGAGTATGCTAAAATGTATTTTTAACATTAATCAAATAATTGTAATTCATTTTTTTATATTAATTGTAATGAACCTATCTTCTTATCAACAATAATTCATTCACCAATATGCAAAAAATATCAAATATGCATCCACAAATAATTTCCCCAACAAAAATATGCATAATAATATAGAGGTTGATAATACCCTTGAGGTAGGGCAACACTATACAATGCTCCTTATTGGATGATGGCCACTACACAAGATCTCCATCTCCACATGCCATAATTTATACAAAGAATACTTCATATGACTTCTTTACAATGGGGGTACATCTATATTTATATAAGAATGTGATGGTTCACCTTCCACGAGTTACAAAGTGCAAAGCATTATAATACGGTATTATGCTATATATTATTATAATTTTATGTGTGATACATACCATAATATAATATTAAAATATATCCCCACATGCATATACTTAGGTACCTAACATTCCATCCCCCTTAAAAAAAAAAATTGTCCTTGAAACATAAGAAGAGACTAAATAATATGATCTTCTAAGTGAACATAAGAATTGCTACTGATCTTGATCATCCATCCATCGTAGTGAAAATTTGACTGATGCTGTTCTTTGGTGATGCAAATTTGCCCTTTAGCTACTTGAATATCCATAGTCGTTGTTCCTATACCTCCATTTCTGTTGATTGTAGTTCCTTTGTTGCCCTATGCCTTGTCTTCATGATATATGCTTCTTATGGTGGTGTGGATGGCAATATACTCCAACCATAGCATGTTCTACTTATTTTGGATCTTCTCTCTTGATACCTTCCTTTGGTCTATATTTTACTTTGATTCATTCTTTGATTTTTTGTACTACCTCTTCCTTAGATTGTGTTTCAACTTCTATTTTTTATCTTGCAATAGTTACTTATTTTTCTTTGGATCTTTGTTTCTTGTGTTGATAAATATCCTACAATGTTATATTCTTTTTCATGTACCATAACTTCATGAACTTATTTTGCACATTAATATTAATAGTACCCAAAGAATACAACCAAGTATAGCTAAGAAAAATATCCATATCACCCATCTCAATAGCATAAAAATATGAATATAAAACATATTTATCCATTGTGATCTTCAAATGTTTAAAAATTTGAACATCCTCATCCTCAAGCTTTATGTTTTTATTTTTTTTGGTGGAACTTTCAAACTATTAGCCAAGTCCCTATTGATGAATTTATGCTTGCTAGTAGGATTTATGGAGCAAAAATATTTTTATTTTGAATGAAAGCATGAACTTGCAAAAAAAAAAATCATGTTCAAAAAAATCTTATTTAAAATTGTTTGGCAATAAAATTTTCTTACCCTGCACATTATTATCATTTTCTTTCCATTTATCTAAAAATACAACTTCAAATTCTTCTCTTGTGTAGAAAAAGGGGTGAGTAGACAAGATATAGAAAGGAAAATACATCTTATAAAGGAATGGAAATTTGGTATATCTCTTGTAGAATTCAGTTATGCAAAAAATTGATCCTTTCTTCCACTACCACAACTCATTGATATAGTTACAAATTGGTTCTAATTCAAATTTCCATGATGGTTTGTAGCTATAACTATCATTTAGTTAAACTAGGTGATGGCCCATAAAAACTGCAATTGCCTCCATATTTGATCCACAACATTGATTGTATTTATAGTGGCTCTCATTCATGGCCTGATAGTGGTCTTAAAAAAATACCTCCATATTTACTTATTACATTTTCCTTTATAGTTGACCAAAAATACATTTGGCTATTAAATTACCTCCAACCATTAGTTTAATTAAATGGTCAAAAATGGTCACTACAATCAAATAAAAAAAAAATTATATTTTTTGGCTAACCGTTATACTCCATCGGCCCACCCTACAAAAATGCATCTTTTATTTTAAAAAATAATATTATACATATATATAAATATTGGGGGAAATTCTTGCACCCTTAAGAGATTTGTCACATTGCAAGACTTCCCCGATCCAATCAACATTGTGGACTCTTGATGCAGGAGAATCCAACAGCACCAGCAGCAAAAGCATCGAGTTGCGGGAAAGCCAGCACTGAAGGAGCGGCTAAGGAAGAAAACCGTCACGATTTCATGATGTGTCACGAAATCATGACAAAAATTGGCAAAGAGAGCAAGAAGGAAAATCTGTCACAATTTCACGTCTCGCGAAATCGTGACATGTCACGAAATCATGACTTGTCGTAGAATCTCGACAACAACAGCAAGGCGGAAGCAGAGGTAGAAACATGCAATGAAATTGTGACGTCGCGATTTCATGACATCATGAAATTGCAATGTCTCAGCGAGGCAGAAGCGGAGAAGGAAATTGGTAGCGAAATCGTGACGTTGTGATTTCGCGACGTCGGGGCAAGGAGGAGGCAGTGATAAAAAATGGTAGCAAAATCGTGACGTCGTGATTTCATGACATCATGAAATTGTGACGTCGGAGCAGTAGAAGAGCAGAGCAGTGAAAGTGTCACAATTTCGTGACATGTCACGAAATCATGACTGTCATGGAATCACGATCGAAACGAGGCAAACGGAGGGAGCAGCGGAGACGTCGCGATATCGCGACATCGCGATATCATGATGTCGTGATATCGTGATAAGAATTTGAAAGTAGGCAAGCAACGAGAATGGGTCACGATATCGTGACATGTCGCGATATCACAACCAAAATGGGCAAAGAGCGTAGGGTTGCCAGAACGTCGTGATATCGCGACATGTCATGATATCACGACGGAGAGAGAAAAAGGCACGGAAGGAGAAAGAGATGGCGGGACATGTGGTAGAAGCAGAAGTTAAGGCAGACAAGGACCAAAAAGTGTAGGGAACAAAGAGGATGGGTCGCACAGAGAATCTGACAGGGATCAGCAGTGACAGGACCATGCGGAGAGGGGTCTTTAATCGGGTTGGTGTCCCGATTTTTGTGTATTGTAATTAATCGGGTTGGTGAACCCGTTTACGCGGGAGTTGATGCTTCAGAGGGTCGGGGCCTCTATAAAAACCTAGTTTTTTGTATTTTTTGAGACGATGGATCGGGAAATGCACTTGGAGCGTAGAAGTGTAGAAGCAGAAAGCTAAGCCGGGAGCTAGCTTTTGTAAAGCCTGCGGGCTGTTTGATGTATGATTTTCAAATTTAAATACGAAGAAGAGTGTAGTGGAGAAAACCAATCTGAGGGCCGGTGATTGTAAGCCTACAGGCTGTATGCATGTATTTTCATATTTATTAATGAAAAATTAGGGTTTGAGAGAAGAAAAGTGTTTTTCGGTTCCCCGTCAGTGGTATCAGAGCAGAAGTTCCTGAGTGCGTAACAGATCGCCGGACGTGAGGCAGTTACGCCAGGATCTGTGGTAGGGTTTGAGAGAGAGAGAAAGAGTGAGTTAAGATCGCATGTTAGCAGATCACCGGACATGAGGCAGCTACACCGGATCGATAAAAGCTTTGTAAGAAAAGCAAGGAAAAAAAAATGCATTCCCGAAGAAGACGGGACAGCAAGGAAGATATAGTGTCGGAGGAAGAATTTTTAGCTTTACAAAAATAGTTGAAGGCCCTGCAAAAGGAATGGCTCGGAATAAAGTTGCGGGAGCAAGAGGAGCGGCAAAGAATATAGGAAGAGAGAAAGAGGAAGAAAGAGGAAAAGTTGAAGAAGGCTGCAAAAGAGTGCAGCAGTACCGGGACCTGCCTGAAAGAAGGCACAAATTTTTCTGTGCAAGTGGAGGAGTTAAAGCAGGCTACAGAAGAAGTTTGTAGCAGTGGAGAAATCTATCTGGAAGAAGACGGAAGTATGGACCGGGAGCCGGGGTTGAAGCAGACTGCTGAGGTAGAGAAGGGTTTGGAAGTGTTGCAGGAGGCAACAACCGGACCAAGCAGAAGTGAAGATCACTTCTCCACTTACCCCGGGTATCTGATGTAGGAGCATCCAACAACACTAGCAAAAAAAGCATCGAGTTGCAGGAAATCCAGCACTAAAAAAGTGGCTAAGGAAGAAAACCGTCACGGTTTCGTGACATGTCGTGAAATCACGATAGAAATTGGCAAAGAGAGCAAGAAGGAAAATCTGTCATGATTTCGTGACGTCTCGCGAAATCGTGACATGTCACGAAATCGTGACTTGTCGTAGAATCGTGACAGCAGTAGCAAGGCGAAAGCAGAGGCAGAAACATGCAGCAAAATCATGACGTCACAATTTCACAACATCACAAAATCATGATGTCTTAGTGAGGTAGAAGCGGAGGAGGAAATTGGTAGCGAAATCGTGACGTCACGATTTCACGACGTCATGATTTCACGACGTCGCAATTTTGTGACGTCGTGAAATCACAACGTCGAGGCAAGGAGGAGGCAGTGACAGAAAATGGTAGCGAAATCACAACATCATGATTTTGTGACATTGCAAAATCGTGACGTCGGAGCAGCAGCAGAGCAGAGCAGCGAAAGTGTCACGATTTCATGACACGTCACGAAATCATGACTGTCGCGGAATCACGATCGAAACGAGGCAAACAGAGGGAGCAGGAGACGTCGCGATATCGCGACGTCGCGATATCGTGACAAGAATTTGAAAGTAGGCAAGCAGCGAGAATTGGTCGCGATATCGTGACATGTCGCGATATCACGACCAAAATGGGCAAAGAGTGTAGGGTGGCCAGAACGTCGCGATATCGCGACGGAGAGAGAAAAATGCATGGGAGGAGAAAGAGATGGCGAGACACATGGTAGAAGCAGAAGTTAAGGTAGACAAGGACCAAAAAGTGTGGGGAACGAAGACGATGGGTCACGCAGAGAATCTGACAGGGATTAGCAGTGACAGGACCGTGCGTAGAGGGGTCTTTAATCGGGTTGGTGTCCTAATTTTTGTGTATTGTAATTAATTTTGTTGGTGAACCCGTTTACATGGGATTTGATGCTTCAGAGGGTCAGGGCCTCTATAAAAATCTAGTTTGTTGTATTTGTTGGGACGGTGGATCGAGAAATGCACTTGGAGCGTAGAAGTGTAGAAGAAGAAAGCTAAGCCGAGAGCTAGCTTTTGTAAAGCCTGCGGGCTGTTTGATGTATGATTTTAAGATTTAAATACGAAGAAGAGTGTAGTGGAGAAAATCGAGCCGAGGGTCGGTGATTGTAATCCTACGGGTTGTATGCATGTATTTTCAGATTTATTAATGAAAAAGTAGGGTTTGAGAGAAGAAAAGTGTTTTTCGGTTCCCCGTCAACTCTGGTGGATCCACCTATTTGACTTGGGAAAATAAAATCACAAGACTCTAGATAGACCGATTAAGGTAAGGAAATCCTTGAGGTGAGCCTAAAATATTTCTTATATGCTCATGCTCATCCAGATTAGAAAAAGTGAAATAAACTACAATACAAAAGTTGACCAAGCTTAGAAGTAACTCCCATCTAATGCTTCAATTAGTAGACCGATGCCTTATCCATTGGGTAATTGTAGCCAAACTTAAAATATGGTGAGGAGAGAAGGGGAAGAGAATAAAAACTGATCCAATCACATCCATTCAAATAATGTAACAACAATTATTGAACATGCTAGTGAAATAATATGCCATTTATACATTCAAATGATGTAACATATAAATATGATAACCCACAAAACTACACATAAAATTGTTGAATGGAGGAATCAAAATTGTATTAATCAATAGATCATTACAATGGGAGTCTAATTAGGATAACCAAATATCACTAAGTAAATACAATAAATTATTCATTTAAATAATGCAATAGAGAACTACAACTCTTCATTCAAATGATGTAACAAAGAGCCTCTTGTCTTCTAGTCTCATCCACTAGAAATAATCTCAGTATACTGAGCACGTCCTTAACAAAAACTTATATAATAATGGGGAAGAAAAAGGGGTGACTAGACAAGACATAGAAAGGAAAATACAACTAACAAAGGAAGGGCACTTTGGTATACCTCTTGCAAAATTTTACTATGCAAAAACTTGATCCCTTTTTCTACTATAGCAACTCTTTGATATAGCTTGCAAATTGGTTCTCATTCAAAGCTCCATGATGGTCCATAACTATAACTATCATTTATTAAAACTAGGTGATGGCCCATAAAAACTGCAACTGCCTCCATATTTGATCCACAAAATTGATTGCATTTATAGCAGCTCTCATTCGTCGCCTAATAGTGGTCTTCAAAAAATACCTCCATATTTACCTGTTATATTTTCCATTATAGTTGACCAAAAATACCTTTGGCTATTAAATTACCTTCAACCATAAATTTAATTTAATGGTAAAAAATGGCCACTACAATTAGAATAAAAAAAAATTGATATTTGATGGCTAGTTGTTATACTCTCTCAGCCCACCATACAAAAATGGGCCTTTTATTTTCAAAAACTTATATATATAAATATTATTTTTATTTCTTTTTATTTATTTTTATAATAAAAAAACCTTTATGACCCTACGGGCTGACCATAATAAATTGGCCCAAAGGGCCCATTGGATCACCTAGCTCAGTAAGCACTAAAAGGGTTCTTAGGTCTCCCATGTTAGCCCCCATAGTGGTAGCACCACATGGTGGCCCTAGGTGACCCCGCACAAGATGTGCCTTAACCACCATGAGGTGGTTGTTTGATAATGGGTACCTCCCATGTATTAAAGTATATAGGGATAAAGTGTAAAAAGAAACCAAAAAATTCTCCTACTCTTTCTCTAACTTGCCAGTCGCCACATGGCATATCCTCTCTGCATATCTGATGCCCATGTTGTACCTTCGATCATGTGCACCCGAGTGCAAGCCTTTGGATCTCTTCCTTGTATGTGTAGGTTGATAGTTCCTCATACATAAGTGTGCACCCTCAGATATTTCCCTGTAGGAGTGTGTGTCATCGAATTCAATGTGTTGAATGCATGCGCTTGGATCTTCCCCCATAGGAGTGCATGCCATTAGATTTGATTCATAGAATGCATATCCTTAGATTATTTTCTTTGTGAGTGTAGGACATTTTATGCTTATACATGTGTTTTTATTTTCACACACATCACCTGCCATGGAAGATCATGAAGGGGACCTACATTTAAATTTTCATTTTTTATTTGAATTTTTATTTGATTTTTTTTTGAAAAAGGCTTCCTGTGGGTTAAATAAAGAGGTGGGGGATTTAATTTAATAAAGAGAAAATGGGATTATGGGAATAAAGGAGATAAATTTAGTCCCTCCTTCCCCATTTTTTAATTTTTTTTAGGATGGGAGTTGGGGGGATGGATTTAGATTAGGATGTAGGAAAGGATGAGGGGGTGGGCTATGTAGTAGGGGAAACTCAGGGAAAATATGGGCTTATGAAAATGATAGTGGGTGGTGGTTTATGAGGAGGGAACGAGGTAGAATTTAGGACAAAAATGGGTAAATATTTAATTAAAATTAATTAAATATCTAATTAAAATTAATTAATTATTTAATTAAAATTACTTAAATATTTAATTAAAATTAATTAAATATTTAATTTAATTATATATATAACAAAATATTCAGTTAACTAATTAATACCTTTGGAGGTCAAAAATAATAAATTTAACCTCATTTAGACCAATAATTTATTGATGAAAGACCTTAGGAAAACTAAAACAAAGACATGACCTTGGTGATGTAAAAAAAAAAATCAAAAATTCTTTTGAAGGGAGAGACAAGACTTAAAAATATCCAAAACTTGCAATAATTGGAAAGGACCCAAAAATTTATTAAGAGGACATTGACTAAGGAATTATTGCAGTTTTTTGAAAAAAATATAAGACAAAGACTCATAGGACACAAAAAAATTTAAAAATTAGGGGCAAACTCAAGTTGGATTTTGAGGGTCCAACATGTATATAAACCACAAGACCCACTTGGAGCTTTGCAAATCATGAAGTAGGATTTTGGGTGAAATGCCCTAGTGGAAGTAGGTGAACCATGATACAACCCCTAAAACGAGCGATTCATGGCCTAGCCATATGCTCCATCCTCTCCTATGGGAGCATCGCTCCATGGTGGTGAGTGTGTAGCTATATGTATGTGTGGTTTTCATTGGTTGATTTTTTTTGTGTACCTCATGTTAGCTCTAGGGTCCATTCTTAGCTGCTCTCATACTCACTAGTCTCATTCTTTCTAAAATAAAATTTCCTAAAAATAACTTGAGCAACACTACAAGAGTCTTAAGACATTATCCCACATGTGTCCCATGATGGTCATAATGGTGGTGTATAAATCACAACACCCACATTGAGCTTCTTAAATCAGGAATTAGGTGAACCATGATCCAACCCCTTAAACAAGTGAATAATGATCCATTCATATACTCCAGCCTCTCCTATGGGATCATCATTTGATGGTAATGTGTATGGATTTGTCCTCATGCTTGGTTTTTGTTGGTTGATTTTTCTTGTGGTCCCCATGTTAGTTGTATATTCCATTCTTAGCTCCTCTTATACTACCTAGTCTTGTACTTTCTCAAATAAGAAAATCTAAAAATACCTTGAGAAACATTGCAAGAGTCTTGATCCATTATTCCACATGTATACCATCATGGCCATAATGGTGGTACATAAAGCACAACACCCACATAGAGATTTGTAAATTAGGAAGCAGGATTTTAGGTGAAATGTCATAGTGCAAGCAAGTAAACCATGACCCAACCACTAAATGAGTGATTCTTGGTAAATCCATATGCTCCATCCTCTCCTATGGTAGAATCACTTGATGGTGGTGATTTTGGAGTTCTATACATGTGTGGTTTCATTGTTTGATTTCCATTGTGGGCCCCATTTTAGTTCTAGGGTCCATTATTAGCTCCACTCATATTGCCTAGTCTTGTATTTTTTGAAATAAAAAATTATAAAATTACGTTGAGAACCGTTATGAGAGTCTTTATTCATTATCCCATATGTATCCCACAATAAAAATCATGGTGGTATATAGAGCACAACACCCACATAGAGCTTTGAAAATTAAAAAGTAATCTTTTGGGTGAAATTCCCTAATGGAAGCAGGTAAACCATGCTCTAAACCCTCAAACAAGTAAATCATGGCCCAATTGTATGCTCCATCCCCTCCTATGAGATCATCATTCGATTATGGTGAGTGTGGAGTTCTCACCATGTGTGGTTTTCATTGGTTGATTTCCCTAGTGGGTCCCATATTAGCCCCAATAATAGAATTAAACAACAAACACAAGCAAACCATAATATTTCATGTGGTAACCAATATAGATAATATTTTAGCAGAGTCAGTAGTGAACATGAAAATAAGCCACAAGTCATAGAGCATAAGCCACATATCAATGAATGCATCATACAACTGGCATAGGGTGGCCCACCACATGGAGTAGTTGACGATCACATCCATGTGGTCAATTACCTAAGGAATGTTAACTTCCTTCAAGGTGGTTAGCACATAAGGGCATATCCCATGTGGTAACTACCCACAAATTCATCGCCAAGCAGAATTATGGTGGTGGAAGGGCCAATAGCTTAAACCCCCCTAAGGTTAAACCTTACACCCACTAAGCGAAAATGAGTATAAAAAGTCACCACCACAAACATCATGAACATGGTGACTTGTTGGTTTAAAATAATCCATAGAATATGCAAAAAAAATGAAGGTTGAGATGTCACAATGTAAGTAAAAATGCCACATGAAGATTTGAAAGACAAATACATCCCAAGAAAGCACTAGAATAAATAAGAGTCATAGGTCATACATCATCAGAAAAAACATGGCACCATTAACAAATAGAGGTGACTATTTAAAAATACCACAGAATAAGGTAAAATAAGCTGAGATATGAAATACAAATGTATAAGCACCCCTCGTTCAATGAGGCCCAAACAAGATCCTTAGCAATGAAATACAAACAATAGAGGGGGTTAAACTATTTTTACACAACAACACAAGTCATTATCCTAGGCCAAGATCAGCCAACAATGTCTCAAGAAGAATAGTTAACATAGGACTAATGCTTTCATATGCTAAGAAAGGTTGAGCACATCGAAAGAGCACCTTAAAATAAAACAATTATGAAGGTTTTAAACTAAGTTTTTCCTTCTTACTAAAGCATATGCCAACATAGGTCGAATATAGTATGCCACCAATCAATAGTTTGATTCTAACGATTAAAATCATGATACTGATATTTTAAAACTAAAACAAGAGCAACCCCCAACTTGAATCTCCTTGTGATAAATTCTCCTTTACATGTTGACTCCCTTCCTTCATCATTGTTTTACTTTTTAAATATTTTTTCATCACCCCAAAAATAATCCTCTCTTATCCATCCCTTGACCCTCTTAAAAAAGGAAAATCTATCTACCCAAATCCTAAAGTCTAAATTGGACATAAATTCCATCTAGCAAAAGTAATGCATGTCTACCCAAAGCAGCAAGACGAGAGATATTTGAATTTAAAAAAATATTCTTCCCTTTTAAAATATCTAACTTTTACCAAATCCATTTATTTTATTTAATGCATAAAAGATAAAAAATATATATTTAAATAGAACTTAAAGCATCAATATTTATAACTTTAAATTAAATTTAATTCAAACAATTAAGGATACTAATAATTTCCTTAATCAATTAATTTAATCAAAATACCTTTACTAATATTTAACATTAGCATAGTATTTAAGAGGTCCAAGAATTAATAGAACCTCTATATCTATTAATCCTTTTCGAAGTTGATTATTTACCAAATCCACTTATACAATGATGTATATGAACACAAAAGCGAGCAATCAAATGCATAAAATAATGTGGGTGATTTATCATAAATCCAATCGCTTATCCTACCCAAATATTTATCGTAGCTTCTAGATTACCAAATTTTGGCTAAGGATGCATGGATTGTTGACGATCACCATAAAAGCAATAATGCATGCATCTATATGAGGGTAGTTGTTCATGTTACCCTGAGCCACCATAATCATAATTTCCCTTTTCCTTGGTACCTCAATCTTGGTGGTTGACTTTATTTCCACCATTGAGAGTACCTAGTCATGTAGTCAAGCCAAAACATAAACAATACCATATCAATATTGCAAAACACAAAGCATTGAAACATAATTCACTATATAGTCTATTTTATAATTGAGTCCTTCCAATGTGGGTCATGACATACTACCCCCTTGGACTAAACACAATCCTC
This sequence comes from Wollemia nobilis, assembly GCA_028583015.1. Classification (NCBI taxonomy): domain Eukaryota; kingdom Viridiplantae; phylum Streptophyta; class Pinopsida; order Araucariales; family Araucariaceae; genus Wollemia; species Wollemia nobilis. The sequence continues at coordinate 171,530 of JAQPPZ010009512.1, forward strand.
TATGTTTTACTATATTACAATACTTTTATTCAAATAAAAGGGAAACATATTTTCATATCATCCACTTTTCCCAAGTGGTATGTCTTTTAGAATATCGGTCCCAATGGAAATTACATTATTCTAGAGTTCATTTTCTCATCGATTTGGAATGAAAATCTATAATATTCACCAAAATCACTTAAATTTCCTTGGGTTTTTTCATCTGTAATTTAGAAACATCCCACACATGGTCAATATTAGTAATGTACCTCATAAGTAGGGATATGTGGAAGGTGTCATGGACCTTTTATAGGTTGGAAAGAAAAACAAGTTTGTACAGTACCAAACTAATCTTCTCAATGATATCAAAAGGTACAACAAACTAAGGATCCAATTTTGTGGATTTGATGGCACTTTTCATGGGTATAACCTGTAAGAACACTCTATCTCCCATAGAGCACTCCCTTGGTAATCAATTCACATCAGCATAGATTTTCTAATGATTAATAGCTTTATTAAACCTCTACCTAATCATATTAAGCTAAACTTCCATTTATTTGACCATGTCTAGTTTGATCATGACATGATCCTCTAAATTATCCCAAGATAAAGGTGTTCTACATCTCTTGCCATACAAGGCATAAAATGGGGCCATACCCAAATAATAATGATGTCCACTATTATAAGAAAATTCTACAAGGTGCAAAAAGTCTTCCCATCGAGACTTTTGGTCCATATAGTACATGTGAAGCATGTCTTCTAGGACTTCGTTTACCCTCTTGGTTTGACCATTGGTATCAAGGTAATAGATAGAGCTTATATTCAGTTTTGTGCCCACCGCATGATGTAGGGATTTCCAAAATTTAGATGTGAATATTGAATCCCTATTTGAAATAATCATTTTAGGAAAACCATGTAACTTAAAAATTTCTTTGTAAAATATATTTTCTACAACCTAAGAATCATCCTTAATGTTTCTTGGTATAAAATGCACAACCTTAGTAAATTTATCAACTACCATAAGGATTGTGTCATGTTGATACCTAGTATTGGGTAAACCTACTATAAAATCCATATATATAAGCGACCATTTATACATAGGTATATCATGTGGATATAGTTGTCATGTAGGGTGTCTATGCTCAACCTTCTCCTTCTAGCATTTCAGACATCGAGCAACAAAATCAGTGATATCCTTCATTCCTATCCAAAGGAAGGTCTTCTTTATATTATTCCTCATCTTAGCCACTCCAAGATGAGAAAAGTAAGGAGATCTATGTGCCTCTCTCATGATTAATCTCCTTAAATCACCTATTTTTGGTATGATGACTCTATCCTTAAAATATAAAAGACCATATTTTAAGCTTAAATTTTTGTTCTCTGTAGGATTTCTTCCAATTGTAGCCTGAATTTCCTTGCAATACGCATATGAGATTGGATTTTTTTGACTTGGTCTAATAAATATGCATGGCTCTGGACCAAAGCTGCTATATGCCTTATTTTTCTTAAGATGTCAACAACCTTATTTTTCTTTCCTTTGATATATTCAATATCAAATTCCATATTCAACTAGAAACTTGATCCATATTCTTTGTCTTGCATTGAGCATAGGTTGAGTAAATATGTACCTCAAGCTTTGATGATTGGTCCTGAACTTTAAAGGTCTTTCCACCAAGTAATATCACGATATCTTAATATTGTGCACAACCACTCCAAATATAGATCATACATAACATAGTTAACCTCATAATTCTTGAGTTTCCTTGATCCATATGCTATGAATGACTCATATTGTGAAAGCACACCTCTTAATCCTTCTAGTGATGAATCAATGCATATTGAGAAGTTTCCTTGAGGATCTAGAATATTTACTATTGATGCCAATGTGATTTTTTCTCAAGCAACACAAAATAAACTTCACACTTATTTTTCCACTTAAATTCATTCTCTTTCTTTTGAATATTGGTTATTGTAGAAACTATTTTTGAGTACTATTTCACATAATATCTATAATAACCTATAATTCCTATGAAGCTTTGTACTCTAGACACATTAGTGGGTTATGACCAATTTTGAATAGCCTTAATCTTCTCTAGATCCATTGCAATTTCTTCAATGAATGTTATATTCCAAGATATTGTACTTCTAAAACATAGAAGTCACTTTTTGATAAATTCTCATAGAGTTGATTATTTCTTAACAACTCTAGCATGATTCTAATATGTCTATTTTTCTCTTTTTTATCCTAATTATATATTAGAATGTCATCTAAGAATATGAGGATGAACTAATCTAGATGAATTTTGAATGCGTTGTTCATTACGTTCATGAATATGATTGGGATATTAGTCAACCCAAAGGACAAGACTATAAATTCATAATACCCATATCTAGTTCTAAATACCATCTTATGAGTATCTTCCTCATGTATCCTTAATTGATGATACCTTGATTTTAAATCAATATTTGTAAATATCATGGCATCCTTCAATTAATCAAATAGGTCTTCAATATTGGGTAGAGGATGCTTATTATTGATGGTTTCTTTGTTCAGAATTCTATAGTCTATGCATAATCACAAAAAAACCATCTTTCTTTTAAAAAAAAAGCATCAATGCACCCCATGGTGACACACTATTTTTGATTAGTTCCTTTTCTAGCAACCCTTGTAGTTGTACTTTTAACTCCTACATTTCTATAGGATTCATATAAAAAGGAGATCTATGGATAGATTTTATTCCTAGCATTAACTTGATAGTGAAACCAAATTCACACATAGGAGGACTTCTGGATAGGTCTTCGAGAAACATTGGGTGGTTTCCAAACACTTATTCATTCATATCCTCCTCAACTTCTTTAAGTTCTACAACATAAATCATTCCTCCTTTCCTGATGGTTTTCTTTACTTACATTGGAAAAAGTAATTAGGGTTTAAAAGATACTTGTTCACTATGGATCCTTAATATTATTTTATCCTTTTCTAAACATTCTATCAACCTATCCTAGAAATTGATTATGGTTTTATAATCCTCCAACTAGTCCATTTCTAGGATGGTATCAAAAGTGTGTAGCGACACTACATAAAGACATCCTATGATAGAAACATTAGTTAACGTAATTTCATCTATAAAAAAAATTGATCCACCAAATAGCTTTGTCTATAACCATACTCAAACTTCCACCCTTGTGCCAAATATCCTAGTTTATGATGGTATCCTATAGTTGTCTCTACTACATTTATTCTTATATCAATGTGACTACCACAATGAGGTTCTCCACCTCTCTACTAGAATTTCTTGAGCCTTCATCTCAAGATCTACCCTGAACATTGTCCTATCAAGTTTTTCTATTTGATGGAATAGACTTCCCTCTTATATTTTGTGTCATTATCCTAGTCACACAAGAGATAATATTATGCTAGGTTATTGTTCCTTCTATGAACTGTATTACTAACTACTAGATAAATATGTCATTCATATAAGATAATTATAGAGTTTTCATACCAAGACCACCCTTACTCTACATAGAGTATTACTCTAAAAATTATCATCTAATTCCATTACAAATGGCCATACTTACTATATGTAAGGTGCCATATCAAAATAAGCTACCCTTCCTAGGGTCAACTCTCTAGAATTCTAGCAATTGGAAATTCTAGGTCTTCCTTATTTTAACTTAAGAACTAAGTAAAGGCTTGAATAAGAAGATACTTGAATTCTTAGCATATTACATGGAAGCCTCTAGTCCATCATACCTAGAGCTCTGATACCAAATGTAATAACACAAAAAATCTAACAAACTAGAGAGAATTTATAAAAAATTATATATATACTTGATAGAGATTTACATATCCCTATAGAGAATAAGTTATTCTATGAAGTTGTCTAAGGTCTATTCCAATGTTTCAAGTTGTTTGTCTCATATCCATGATGATACAACTTATCCCATTTCTTGATTTATAAAAAGGATACACCCATCCCTACACCATACATAATTTTACCTATGTAGGTATACTAAGCATATTGCAAATAAGCTACATGTCTCATCCCCATAGAAAAGGCTAACTTATCCATCTTTTCCTGTCAAAAGAGTATGCCCATAACTACACCATTCATAAGTCCATATATGTAGGTGCACTAAGCACAATGAAAATAAGCTATTAGTTTCATCCCATGATGAACTAACTTATTCCATCCATCTCTCCTAATGATAACAAAATTCATTGATCCTAAACTTATTTGATGTTTTAGGGCATCTAACTAGTTTAGGTTTTAGAAGATATCCTTGAAACAATATTACTCAAAGTTCCTCCATAAGGGATCCCATAATCCCTTAGGTTTCTTCTCTACTTTCAACTCATAAGCATAATCATTTTAGATACCATATCTAATCACCTAATCTACATTAAACCATTAATATCTCCTAATATTTCTTTATTTAAAAATGATGTGATTAAGTCTACCTACTTAATTAAATATTAAATAATATATATATTCTAATAAAATGAAGATACATAAATAAGATGTAATTTTCTATCTAAATAATTAACAAAATATGTTAGTTTATGAAACTATGACACCGTAGATCCCTTATTTATAACAAGTAAAAGATACATCTTCCATTCATAAATTAAATCATTACATAATCCAAGTAGGGTAAAAGTATCACCACACTAAAATAATAGATCATTACATCATTATCCAACTAGGATATTACTCATGCTAGAGTCTACTCCACAACAAGTCTTCCATAAGAAGAGCTTCACTACAATATGTATCGAAAGGTAAATGTCTTGGGTCTAAGTGTCCTCCATGGTCCTTCTTGCTTATCCATCACTTAGTTGATGGTATTAAGGGATCATGACAGCTCATAGATCTTATGAAGCATGTAATTAAATACATTTTCTAAATGACTTATGAAACATGTGCATTTATAAATTGTATGCCAAATTATAAATATACAATCTACACAATGTAATCATGCATAAATCAATCAATAAATAATCAAGAAGAAATCCCATAATTTACCACACCCATTCTTTCATCTAATATTACCTATATCCAAAATATCATACTTTTTTCATTAATCACACAAAGTGTATGCATTATCCAAGAATGAAAGTAATTTATCATTCATTTCATCATAGAAGGAGAGTCATTTTTTCCTTTAAGAATGAAAGTCATTTATCATTTATCAATGCATATAATAATTCAATAAATATTATTTTAATCAATCAAAATCCCATACTTTTAATTAATCAAAATACTCATAAATTTCATTCTTCTAATTAATCAAAAGCCCATACTTTTGATTAATCAAATACCCATACTATTAATTTTATTTAATCAGTTAAAAGCCCATACTTTTCACTAATTTAAACATCCATAAAAACAATTTTCTTTAATCAATTAAAAGCCCATACTTTTGACTAATTTAACACCCATAAAAACCATTTTTTTAATCAATTAAAATCCCATACTTTTAACTAATTAAAAATCCATAAAGACCATTTTATTTAATCAATTAAAATTCCAAACTTTTAACTAAATAAATATCTATAAAATTGATTTCTTTAATCAATTAAAAGCCCATAATTTTAACTAATTAAATATCTATAAAACCCATCTAGTTAATTAATTAAAATACCACACTTTTAACTAGTTAAATACTCATAAAACCCATTTTTTTAATCAATTAAAAGCCCATACCTTTGACTAATTAAATATCCATTAAAAAATATTTCTTTAATTAGAATAAATAAACTGATTCTTCTGATTGAAACAAATTAAAATATTCTTCTAGTTTAAATAAAGTAATAATACTCTAATCTAAAAAAAGGTGTTTAATAAATTTTGACAGCTAAGTCAACCAATCAACAAATAGTGCACAAGGTGGTCAAACAACATGCTGTACAATTAAATAGTGCATAAGGGTCCAACACAATAATCACAGTCCATGCCTAACCACTAGCACTACAACTAAGGTAGTTGGAGTGAGATCCTCATGATCACCAAGTGGTGGTCACCCTAAAGGGGAGTTTCTTACCCTATTAGGCACTAAGGAAGCTTCCTACACAATGCTTGTGGGATTGGACCCATGCATTACAACTAAAATTTTTGATAGCCCCAAAAACTAGGTGAAACAAAAAGCACAAGCAAACCACAATATTCCATGCAACAGTCGACATAGAAAAGTCAATAGTGAGGTCAATGGTCAACATAAAAATGAGCCATAAGTCATAAAGCACAAGCCACATGTCAATGAATGCACCATACAAATTGTATAGTGTGGCCCAGCATGTTTAGTGGGCCTCAATGACGTCCATGTGGTCAATTACATAAGGGAGGCTAGCTCCATTTAAGATTCTTAGCATACCAGGGCATATCCCATGTGGGATATTACCTAGGGAAGGCTTGATTGGTCTTCCCTTACCCACACCCAATTACCCATGAAGTCATAACTTAGTAGCAATGTGGAGGTGATGGGGCTAATAAAGTAATACTCGTAAAGTTAAACCTTAGGGGAGCCCACCAAGTGGTGGCAAGTATAAAAGGCTATTGGCAAGTATAAAAGGCTACCATCATAGACATCACAAAGAGGATGACTTGCTTGTTTAAAAGAAGTCACTGATCAAGGGAAAATCATGTTGGTTGAGACATCTTAATGCAAGTAAAAACACCAAATGACCATTTTAAATATAAATACATCCCAAGAAAGTGGTAGAAGTGATGAGATTCATAGCTCATATGTTGTTAGAAAAATTATGGCATCATTAAGAAATAAGGGTAATTATTTTAGGGCATAACACACTAAGAGATGATAGATAAAGGTTTAAGTACCTTTCATTCAATGAAACCCAAACAAATCCTTGGCAAAAAAATACGAGCATATTGAGAGATGATAAAATAGGGAAGAATATGTTGAGAGAAGACAAAAAAATGTTTAAGCACCCCTCATTCAAAAAGACCCAAAAAAGTCCTTGGTAATAAAATAAGAACAACAAGCGGGTGAAATTTCGTTCACATAGTATCATAGATCACCTTCCTAGGCTAAGAAAAACTAGGAATATCTCTATAAGAATAGTTAAAAAAGGGCTAATTCTTTCATATGCTAAGAAATTATGAACACAACAAAATAAAAACTTACAATAAAAGAATTATGAAGGTTTTAAACTAAGATTTTCCTTCTCGCTAAAGCACAGACCAAGACATACCAATACAGGATGCCACCAATAAAAAAAAAAAATCTAAAGACTAAAAGCATGATACTAAGATAATAAAACTAAAATGAGAGCAACCCCAACCTAAATCTCCTAGCAATGAGTTCTCCTTAAAAATTCAACTCCCTTGCTTCATCATTGTTTTGCTCGTTTGGTGTTTTTTCATCTCCTAAAATAGAATCCTCTCTTCTCCATTCCTCAATCCTGTTAACAAAGGAAAATCTATCTACCCAAAGCCTAAAGTCCAACTTGGACATAAATTCCATCTACTAAAAGTAATGCATGTCTACCCAAGGTAGCAAGAGGGGAAATATTTGAATTTAAAAAATGATTCTTCCCTTTTAAAATATCTAACTTTAAATAAATCCATTTATTTTATTTAATGCATAAAAGATAAAATGATATTTAAATAGAACTTAAAGCATCAATATTATTAATTTAAATTCAATATAATTCAAACAATAAAATTCATTAATCATTTAATTAATCGATTAATTTAATAAAAATACCTTTACCAATATTGAACATTAGCATGGTATTTAGGTGGTCCAAGAATTAATAGAACCTCTATTATTATTTATTATTTTTGAAGGAGATTCTTTACCAAATCCACTTACAAAATAACACATATGAACACAAAATTGAGCAATCAATGCATCAAACAAGGTGGATGATTGATCACAAATCCAATAACATATCCTAGCCAAAGACTTATCATAGATTTTATGTTAACAACTTCTAGCTAAGTATGTATGGATTTTTGACAATCACCGTAAAAGTAAGAATGCATGCATCTATATGATGGTAGTTGTTCATGTTACACTAAGCTACCATAATCATCATTTTCCTTTTTCTTGGTACCTTGATCTCGATGGTTGACTTCCTTGCCACCTTCAAGGGTACCTAGTCTTGTAGTCAAGACAAAATATCAGCAATACCATATCCTTAAAGTAATAAATCAACATCAATATTGCAAAACATAAAGCTTTGAAATATAAATCAATATATAGTTTATTTTATAGTTAAATCATGCCAAGGTATTTAATGACATCATACTTTGATATGATTATAGTCTCTATGTATGAATTCTCAAAGATCTAATACTTTGAATTTGAGCATATAATATGAAGTCCCTAAATTTGAATTTTAAAACCTAATGGTAAAAAATTAAGGGTAATTCTATAGGTTCAAGGTCAATGGGCATAAAATATTGTGGAGGCCATAAAAATCTGGATAGCCTACCTAGATTCGTGGCGCTTCTGTTTCCAATGTATATATATATATATATATATATATATATATATATATATATATACATTTATATATATATATTTTTACATATATAATTTTTTTATATATATGTATATATATATATATATATATATACATATATATATATATATATATATATATATATATATTCTATAGGTTCAATAACCAAAGATTCAATTTCAAAATCTTGAAGTTCCAAATACCAATGATAGAGGCTTCAATATCCATCATTTGGGATACAAAATCTAATGTTTAAGCTATTAATATTGCTAAAGCAAATGAGTTCATATATCTACTTGGATAGTTCTACTTTTTGGCTTAATCTAGAATTTTGTGTAATCCTAACAATTAATAGTCCATCAATGAAAATATATTACATTAATAAAATATTTAAAATTATAACTTGAAATTATTGAAGGAAATGAATGGATAAATCCCATCAACATTCATAGCAAAGGGTATAGAAACACCAAATCATAGACTAAAGTCAAATCAAAACATATGGATATGATTCTCCCAAATAATTGTACACAATTCTAGGACTAGTTTCAAATGATTGAAGCGCTAAATATTGAAATGCAAAAGATAAATTTAAAAGTATATGAATCTAAGTGATACATTCTTTTCGATGAAACCCAAGTTCTAAACATTGGTATAAAATTTATACAAGTACACAAAAAGTGTCAATGATATCATAAGATGCTATAAAATATTACTATTGAATAGTCAAAGTCCAAAGGACCAAAGTTTTATATTGAAGTTTGAATGTCTAAGTGACATATTTAGTTGGATGATACCTAATATTTGAATATGTGTATGACATTTAGTTGATTTTTTATATGGCCATCACTGACATAATTAATTCTCTAAAGTTTTATGTAAGAATAAGGTTTGAATTTATCATGACTCAAGTTAGTCCTATTACTTTGATAAGACAAGCTTTAGAGAAAAACAAGAAAAGTAAACATGCCCAATAGATAAACCTAGTAATGAGTAAAGACTTCTACAATATATTTTTTAATAGTTTATGGATGAAATTGGGAATGAGTTTTTAGTTAAGTTCAAGAAGATAAATTTAGTCTAATAATATCATTTTCAACCAAATAATATCAACCTATATTATGAGGAAAGAATGCACAAATCACATTCTATTTTATAGTTAACATTCATCCTAGGTTGTTTTTTTTATTAGGTGAAATAAGGGGTTTTGGAAGGGTCCCCGAACCTTTACAAATAGGTTTTGGAAGGGAATCCAAACCATTAGAAATCTAAAGAGTATTCAATGATATTGAAGTACATAAAATAATTATGGATCTAGAAGAAGAACATAAAATAAAATATGGATCCAAAAAATCCTACCTTATCTCCTCTTTAAAATTCAAATTTGAAAAAGAGAGCCAAAGAGTAAGACATGGAGCGAAATGAGGCACTCGAGAAAGACTAGGTAAAAAGAACGAGGATTTAAATAAAAAATTATGAAAAAATCCCACCTAGAAAGATTCAAGTGAACCAACAAGATACAAAGAACCATTAGTAGACTGTAATAAAAATTCTCACTTGCTACGAAGCCAATATAGTATACCCAAAATGAAACAACCATAAACTAGGAGAATGGTGCTGACAAACTGGCAAGAGAAAAAACACCAAAATTTCTACTTTAAAAATCAAAACTCTCAAATCACCCACTAGAAAGAAAGTATCTAGAATTAAACAAAAAATCCCACTTGCTACGAAGCCCTTAGAACACTCTTGAAAATAAGGGTATGGTGTTGACAAGCCGACAAGAGAAATTAAACATAAATTTCCACTTTAAATATGAGAACTCTTAAATCACCCAGTGAAAAGAAAGTAATAAGATTAAAATAAAATAATCCCACTTGCTTCGAAGCCCTCAGAACTCACAAACCTGAAAGCTCAAAAAATAAAATTAAAAAATCCAAGGATCTCTCAAAAAATAAAACAAACTCTTCCTACACGAGATCCCAACCAAGGAACATAGACCTCCTTTAACATGCGACCCATCCAGAAATTGGAGCCCTATCAAGGGGGGAAAACAACAAAAATTATACAAATGATAAAAGGAGACCTAAAACTGAGTATACTGATAACTAAAAACCTTCCAGATGTAGATTCCAATCAACCACAGGACCAATTGAAGAAAATAATCAAGATAAATCGACCCAAAAAAACACTTGAAAGAAAATAAAGGGAAGATCCCAATAAAAATTTGGAGCTTTAGAACCATGAGATCCGACATAGCCAGATATGTCATCCAACTATATATTTAGTTATCCTAATAACATTATATCCTTTGCAACATATGGTATATAGTTTTTATATTGCAAGCAATGAAAAAATAAAGCAATGATAATACCAATACCACATAAGCTTTTGACTTATTTTATATTTCCTCAATTGGGGTATTTTGACCTATAAATTACATGAACACTTTGTTTTTATCATTGGTTAATATTATTTAATAAAATAATTACCATCAAAATATTATATGAATTCATAACAAGGAAAAATCGCATTCAATACAACATGATAGCATAAAACATGCTATATCACATTCACATTGTCTATTCTATTTGTTATTTTATGATCCATTGCATACTTCATTATTTTTAGGTGCCTAAGTATATGCATGTGGGGATATAATATAATATTGTATTATGGCATAGGTCACACATAAAATTATAATAATATATAATATAGTGTCATATTATAATACTATGCACTTTGTAACTCATGGAAGGTGAACCATCACATTCTTGTATAAAGAGAGATATACCCTTATTGTAAATAATCCATATGAAGTACTCTTTGTAGAAGTATTGGCTCATGGAGTTGAAGATCTTGTGGAGTGGATTCCTTCCAATAATAAGCATTGTATGGTGCTGCCTTACCTCAAAGGTATTAACAATACTTATATTATTATGTGTATTGTTGTTGGTGATTTTTTTGTGGATGCATATTTGATATTTCTACATATAGGTGAATTATTTATTGTTGATAAGAAGAAATGTTCAAAACAATTGGTGTTAGCCATTCTAGCAAAGTGGCACCCTTGATCCTACCTGGTCTATCCATTTTTATTTGCAGTATGGTCTCTATTGTGTTCATTTGGTGCCTATGGGCCGTAATTGGTAAGTATCTATTTAGTTTTGTCATGTGGCCACAAGTTTTGGCCCCTTTTTGGCTTACTCCATATTGAGTCAAACCTTCACGGGATCCTCTCTACAACTTGTATAGAAGGTTTTGGGTCCCTTTCAAAATCCATTATCAATAAAAAAAAATTCTAGCAAAGTGGGATTGTTTTTATAGAGCTAGGCCACATTTTAAAAATATTTTTGTTCCAAAATGTAGTTTAGAATCATTTTCAAAATATTTTTGTTCCATAATGTATTTTAGAATCATTTTCAAAATATTTTTGTTTTTCAAAAGTGTAAATTGTAAATTGTTCCAACATTTATTTTAGAGTCATTTTTAGAAGAATATTTTTTGAAAATGTAAATTGTTTTAAATACTAGAAAACAACTACTCATTTGTTAAATTTTTATAAGTATTGAAAACATTATGATTGTTTGATGTTGAGGTATGTGTTGTATTTTTGCTGCACAATTTTAGTGAAATTATGATAAGTATTGAGAGAGTTACAACTGTTTGAAGTTGAGATATGTGTGTTGTTTATGGCTACACAAATGTTTTTCCAAAATAAAAAATATATTTTAAAATTTTGAGTAGTTATTTTTAAAATCCTATTGCGCTAGCATGTAGATTTTTTCGAGTACTACAAAAATGACTACTCACTTGTTAAATTCTGATAAGCATTGAGGGATTTACAATATTTGAAATTTGGGATTTTGATGTTGTTTTTGGGTTGCACTAAAAATTCATTCAAAAGGGAAAAAATCATATCTTTCAATATTGCCAAGCAAATCAATTGTCATTTGATTTGTTTTGAAGAAAATTTACAGATTTCATTGTTTGAAGCAAGGAATAGATGAGATTTGAGAAATTTTATTTTTGAGATATTTCACTTATTTAAAACCCTAGTTGTTTAAAAAAAATAAATGTGTTGAGGTCATGGAGAAATTTCCTAGAAAAGGAGGATAGTGATGCTAGGGAATGATTGATGAAGTGGAAAAAATGTTCTTCAATTTTTTTGTGATAGAATGGAAAGTGAAGATTTTGTTTCACTTGGGAGGAGAAGCTTATTCTTGGTTTTTAGACTTTGTGGATGCTCATAAATATATATACACAAGAGAAGAATTTGAAGTTGTATTTTTAGATAAATGGAAAGAAAATGATAATAATGTGCAGGGTAAGAAACTTTTATTGCCAAAAAAATTTAAATAAGATTTTTTTGAACATGAAAATTTTTTTTTGCAAGTTCATGCTTTCATTCAAAATAAAAATATTTTTTCTCCATAAATCCTACTAGCAAGCATAAATTCATCAATAGGGACATGGCTAATAGTTTGCAAGTTCCACCAAAAAAAATAAAAACATAAAGCTTGAGGATGAGGATGTTCAAATTTTTAAACATTTGAAGATCACAATGGATAAATATGTTTTATATTCATATTTTTATGCTATTGAGATGGGTGATATGGATATTTTTCTTAGTTATACTTGGTTGTATTCCTTGGGTACTATTAATATTAATGTGCAAAATAAGTTCATGAAGTTATGGTACATGAAAAAGAATATAACATTGTAGGATATTTATCAACACAAGAAACAAAGATCCAAAGAAAAATAAGTAACTATTGCAAGATAAAAAATAGAAGTTGAAACACAATCTAAGGAAGAGGTAGTACAAAAAATCAAAGAATGAATCAAAGTAAAATATAGACCAAAGGAAGGGATCAAGAGAGAAGATCCAAAATAAGTAGAACATGCTATGGTTGGAGTATATTGCCATCCACACCACCATAAGAAGCATATATCATGAAGACAAGGCATAGGGCAACAAAGGAACTACAATCAACAGAAATGGAGGTATAGGAACAACGACTATGGATATTCAAGTAGCTAAAGGGAAAATTTGCATCACCAAAGAACACCATCAGTCAAAGTTTCACTAGGATGGATGGATGATCAAGATCAGTACCAATTCTTATCTTCACTTAGAAGATCATATTATTTAGTCTCTTCTTATGTTTCAAGGACAATTTTTTTTTTTAAGGGGGATGGAAAGTTAGGTACCTAAGTATATGCATGTGGGGATATATTTTAATATTATATTATGGTATGTATCACACATAAAATTATAATAATATATAGCATAATACCGTATTATAATGCTTTGCACTTTGTAACTCGTGGAAGGTGAACCATCACATTCTTATATAAATATAGATGTACCCCCATTGTAAAGAAGTCATATGAAGTATTCTTTGTAGAAATTATGGCATGTGGAGATGGAGATCTTGTGTAGTGGCCATCATCCAATAAGTAGCATTGTATAGTGTTGCCCTACCTCAAGGGTATTATCAACCTCTATATTATTATGCAGATTTTTGTTGGGGAAATTATTTGTGGATGCATATTTGATATTTTTTGCATATTGGTGAATGAATTATTGTTGATAAGAAGATAGGTTCATTACAATTAATATAAAAAAATGCATTACAATTATTTGATTAATGTTAAAAATACATTTTAGCATACTCTCCATTGTATTTATAGGTTTTTAGATAAATATATAATATTAGTAAGACCTTTAAAAAACCATTTAGTAATATTATATTACAAAGCATCAAATGGCATTATCTCAATCAAATAATTTCCTCAACATTCGAGGAGGATAACATCATTGAAATATTTCCAAACTATTATAATACCACTAAGTGTTCATGATGTAATATAGGTGGAACATTTTTCAATATCATATAACCTATTATTACAAGAATTATAACATATAATAATTGAAACATAAATTACGAAAAATAGCTAAGGGAAACAATGTTATTTGAATATAAAGATAAAATATAATGACCTCATAAAGGTGAAGAAACTCTTAAGGTAAAAATTAATTAATTTAGATCTAATTAGAAACTATCAAGTCATTAAAATCAATGATATTCACAAGTTATATCATTCAATAAAAAAATTTGAGTATGAAAAAATATCAATGCTAATATAATTGCATCGAGGAAAACTATTATTAGTTGGACAAACATGGTTGAAAATTAAGAGAATTTATGATAATTTTATGTGTTGGTCATTATAGTTATTTATTGTAACTCTTAACAACTACACATATATATTTCATAATTAAAACATGGTGATTTTTGTTATGTGATAATATGATAGTCTAATAAATGATATTTATGATCGATATGACTATTTTTATACAATGTAGTTTACTAATTCTATAATAATGGAACTTGAAATATATAAACACTTAATAAATTTTAGAAACATAAAATAGATATGAATACTACAATCAAAATTTCCACTGATATGATAGAAGTAGATATACATGTGTAATCAAGAAGGTACAATATTGGGAGTTACAACTACTTTCCAACTTCTTGTAACCATAAGGTGAATACATCAACATGACATAATATTCACAACATCCCCCCCTTATTACATCAATGCTTAGTAAAAGTAGATGCAAGAAAACATCTAAAAATTTTAAACTTTACTTGTGCAAGAGAATTTATGAAAATGTCTATACATTTCTCCTCTATGGGATAAATTAGAGTTGTATATTCTATATAGAACATGTTCACATATAAAATTATATTAAATATCAATACATTTCATGCACTCATGGAAATCTAGACTACAAAAAAGCTTTAGAGCTCCCTTATTATCACAACTTAGGATTATCAGTTTCTTTTGTGAGATGCACATTCCAAACAAGATGCAATGTAATAGTATCACTTTATAAATAACTCCTCATATAGTATGATATTCAACATTGGTGGAAGAACAACCAAAAATATGTCCCTTCTTACTTTACTAGAAAATTAGACAAATTCCTAGAAAGAACATATGCCCAAAAGTGGATTTTGTATCATCCATGTATCCTTTCATTCATTAAACCTATAGATAAAAATTAATATTTCTTGTACTCCATACTACACTTATTAATACCATGGGATATAACTAAGTACTTATTTTTCTATTTATAGTGACACACTTTTAGTTCTTGCATGAAGTATAAAAGATAGCTCATAAATAGCTAATATCATATCTAGTGTATGTTAGATAAATGATACTCCAATAAATTAGAGATAGAAAGTTCCATTCACCTATGGATATGGATAATAGCATGATAGTTACAACCCTACTTCCATTAGGGTGGCCCTGGACTTACAACCTATATTTTAAAACATATTTTGCAATGTTCTAACATACTTCATATGTGATACGAATATATGGTTCTTAGTTTTCCACACCTCCAATACAAAAAAATAATGTATTAGGCTAAGATTAGTCATTTTAAACAAATTATTCAATACTTTCATGATATATTCTATCATATTCAATAAAATCCTAGTGATGACCAAGTTGTTGACATATACAATGATGATAATGAACTCTCTTGCTTAACTTTTGAAGTATAGGTTTAGAGTAGATTTTCTATAATAGAATCTTTCTTGTAAGAGATGCTTATAAATCTTCACATACCAATATTTGGATGTTTGCTTCAACCAATAGAGTGATTTTATGAGCCTATATACATATTGCATGGTAATTTTACCCAATTGTAAAACCACACTCACAATTAGGATTTTGATTAGAAAACCCTCTCTTGCAAAGAAATCAAAATTTATTCAAGGTTCATTTTAGTTAATATTTCTTGTGTACCTGCAAATATGTATCAAAAAAATACTAGGAATACCTTAGTGACCTACAAGTAACTATTAACAAGGGGCCTGTGCTTTTTTTTAATTTTATTTTGTCATGCTTTTATTGTTCATTGATTAAAAGGGCTTGATTTCCCTTATGTAAAAAAATAAAAAATGATGAATGGATGCATTACTCCATTTTTTGTTTCTTATTTTATTAAAATAATTTTTCCTTGAACCCCTGTTAGCAAACTCTTTTTATCATAAGATTAACTGAATTTGGAGTTAGCATTTGCTATTAGTAGATTCTTTTTTATCTGAAATTTTAGTGTAGATTGGAGTTAGTACTTGTTGTTAGCAAGTTCATTTTAATCCCAATTAAAATGTTCTTTTAGAAAGTGTTATGGCAGACCACTTCCTTTTATATTTGCATTAATATAAACTTTGGAGTTAGTAAAATCCCTTTTCCAAATGCAAAGTTGATTTTATCTTGGTCCTTAGTGGATAAAATAAAATTTTGAAAAATTAATGAAATATGGATTATTTTTACTCTATTATACAAATAATTACAAATGCATGCATGGAATATAATTATTCAGATATTGCCATACTACAAAACCCTAAAAAATTAATGTAACTATTGGGATATGAAAATATGAGATATGTTACCTAGGTGTTGTAGGTGATTTGGAGAGGAGAAGGCAATCCTCCAAGGGATGTCCTAGGTTCGAATCTCCACCCTACCAAAAAAAGTTGAATTGGGTATCCAAAATCCAATTGCTAATGATGGTGTGAACAGGGCCGGGTGCGACCCTTGGGTGACTTTGATAGTGTAGAACCCCCTATTTGTGGTCTCTCAGACCAAGGTGGCTCCACAAGGGGTTTTTCGTTAAAAAAAAAAAAGTATGATATATGTTGATACAATATAAGAGTACAATATATAGGCATAAGCCTATATGAAAGACATGACAAGTTTCAAGGAATATGACAAGTGTCAAACTAAAATTGAAGGCATAGTGCACATTAATATTCTAACATTCCCCCTTAATGTGCACTATCCTAACTATAGAAAAAATAAGTCAACATTAGATAGAATTCCTTGTTAATATTGACTTCTCTAAAATAACCCTATCGTCCTCCTTTATTACATGATTTGGAATAGGCTTGTGCTCTTTGTGCTTGGCTCTCCAACCATAAATAATGCTAGATCAATGGTGTATACATCTCGGTCTATTTCCATAGGGCATCCACTTCCTTGGATCCGCTACCTCTGGGTTAGATGTCTAAGTGCCTCATGGTCATCCTGGGTTCCTCAAGGTCAGACACTTCTACGGGTCTATTGCCTCTATATGTCATCCTATAGGTATGTTCCCTCTCGTAGGTCACTGACTAGATTCACCATGAATATCAAATCCTCCTGCATGGTGAAATCAATCTAGAAGGTGTCGATATTTATCGAAAATACACCTTAATACAAAAGAAATATGAGCCATGAAAATACAATAAAATGAGCCATAGAATCCAAATTTAGAGAAGAAGAATAAATAAGAGAATATAATCTTCTAAAGTATCTTCGTATGTAGTCTTCAAAATTTGATCCGAAAAAGTCCTCGGATAGAGTCTAGGGTGTCTATGTTTGTAGTCCCTAGAGTAGTGTTCTTATGGTAACCTCCTCATCCTATTATAATACGTGGGTAACTAGCCACTGCATCCACCAGGTTCTATAAATAAAGTTACTAGGTACAAGTATCTCATACAATTTGCTTTGGAGTGTTGGGTACAACCGAGAGTGCACTCCATGATAAAATAAATTTTGAGCCTAAAAAAATCATAGAAAATAGTCTTAAAATTTAAAATGGACCCCATCATTGGGTTTGTATCAAAAAAATATTTCTAATGACTATATATAAGGCTATAGTCAAATTTATTCATGGAGGCATGGTGTTCAAAATAAAAAACCTGACATCACTGCAACACCAGTGGAACGTCACATCACTATTTTTTTTCGGTATAATTATCTCTAAATGTGGTAATATTACTATATGGGTCATATGCTATCAATATCTATGGTTAATGGAGGAATATTCCATAGTAACTGGAGGTTTTTCCTCACCAACATACACTCTTGCCTGCGTGCAGTCTAACACATGAAAAGAAATGGTGTTAAAAATAAAAAAACCCAATGTCACTGCAACACTAGTGGAATATCATTGTTGCCTAATAGCATGGGATCAAGGTTCCCTTGGAACCAGGTTTCTATTGTACTGCAGTTGATAGCATAGCCACATATCTATGCTTGGGTTTTCGATCTCTTGTGTTAGTTGTACAAGGAGATTTATGAGGTGAAGAGGTAGGAGCGTAAGGGACTTGGTTGCAGTTTAGTGCTTTAGATTTGGGCTTGGGAGAACATAAATATTGGTCACCTAGGAGGGTTTCCTTATAGATGGGATCATTCACATCCTTGTGATCTTCACTGGAGGACTAGCGAATGTTGGGATTTGGAAGTATGAGATATGTTGATACAGTAAAAGAGTACAATATATAAGCATAAGCCTATATGAAAGACATGACAAGTGTCAAGGAATATGACAAGTGTCAAACTAAAATTGAAGGCATAGTGCACATTAATATTCTAACATTCCCCTTTAATGTGCACTATCCTAACTATAGAAAAAATACAAGTCAACATTAGATCACCATTATAGAGACCCATAATCAACAAAAAGTAGCCAAGTAAGGTAAAATGAGTTGTTTTATAAGGTTTTCTAACTATTTTACATATTTTTATAAATTTTCCAAAAGGTTTTGTAAAGTTTTATAAGCTTTATACACTTCTTTTCTTGATTTAGGGCCTCATCACAAAAGGCTCAACATATGCTACTTATGGTTTCATTATGGGCTTTTGTGTAGGTACTAGGATCGACATAGAGGCTTGGAAGGCTAGGAAACAAGACTTAAAAACCCTCCTACAATTTTTTTTTGTGACCAAGGACATGATTTGTGGCACCATAGAACTCGCTTTCAAAATAAAACCCTCCCTTTTGGGAGGTCCATTGTAATTGAAAGGGTTGATTTGTAACAAATAAATTTTATTAATGCAATATCAAATTTTAATTTTTCTTATTTACTTGTTATGGTGCATTTACTTAATAACATAAATGGCAATCATGGTGGGACCCTTTACCCTAAATATATTCAACACTTGTTATTTTGCATGATATTTGGAACATGCATCTAGCATAGCATGTCTTGTGTGATTTTATTAGGATTCTTCATACTTGCTTCTTTGTTTTGATGGCTTTATTAAATTTCTATTTCTATCATAGGTACTTAGGATAAAATGAAGATAGTCACTTCATTCAAATTGGAGCTCAATATTGTAAGATATTCCCATGAAGACTTACACATAACCACCCAAGGTAGCTACATAGGCTCAAACACAACTACCTAGGGTGGCTACTAGGATCATATATAATTGCCAAGGGAAGCTTATCATGACCCTCCCTTGGTAGATCTTTGGTTAGATAGATTAATGTTCAAGCTATGATTATCATATGATGTATGGTTGATTTTTAATGAATGGTTTTATGCAGGACTTATATTTTATGGAAAATATAATGTTTTGTCAATAGGATAATGGACTATTCCATATTTATATTATGCAATTGCATATTTTTCAAGAAAATAATATGATAAAACTTGTTAAAGGAATGATAAACTAGCTCATGATAAGGTCTTGTTATGAAATTATTAGTGATTATATATGAGAATAAGTATATGAAAACTTTGTTTTGTTGTAGGATATCTACAATTGATTTGGATATCTAATAAATATTTTTTCTAACCTTCCAAACATGTTTCAATTTTAGAGATACTAGACAAATGACTTACCTCATTTTACCACAAGGAAAGGGTTAATGCCACTTGTATACATTTATAATTTTAGTGAAGGTTAGCAGGACCACAAGGATACCACAAGGTGATTGGTTTTGACCATAAATAAGGAGGACAATATTAGACTGTGGTAACGAAATCATCTTGATGAAATTTGATAGTGCCACAATGGATAAAAAATTCATCTTGCTAGAATTTTACAGCACCACTATAAGATAACAAGCTCATATCACTGGTTTGTACAACATCACTAGGGGATATCAAGCTCATTGGTGGGTATTGGCAATTCTATTGAGGTAGGTACTTGATCCGATGTTCTGGTTTGGAAGCTTGTGAAGCTCTTTGTTAAGAAAAACTTAGTTTATTTTTGCAAAAGAAATTAATCAAGGAAGTCGTGTTGATAGATAATCTTCCTTGTGAACAAAGAAATAGATAGAATGTAATTGCTTATGCATCTTATGTTTCAAAAGGTATTGATTATCTACATTGTATTGTGTATGTATCTTACTTTTTAATATTAATACGATAATGGTTGTAAGACTATAGTTGCATATTTTGTGATAATTGATCTTTAGAAACTTGCAGGAAAAGAAGAGGGAAAATGGTTTAACCTTGAGTTTAAAATTTAGAACTATTGGGATTGTTGATCACATAATGGTGTTTAAAGCTTTTTCTTGGGTAGTAATGTCAAATAACCATTTTAAGTCTATTTATTTTGTATTTGTTTAAAAGAGAATGGTATTTCATAATTATAATAGTGAGAATTTATGCTCAGAATCCTATTACAAAATTATGTAGACAACCTTACTTGAGTAGGGTGAGGATGATAGAACTTGGACTGGTAATATGGGTACTTGGTTGTCTAATAGAAGAGGCCATTAGCAAACATATGATGTTTTTAATTAACTTATCATTTATATGTATTGATTTTATAAGAGATGTAATGTACCTTAGAAGGGAGTCTTAAGAACTATGTCTCTAGGAAAACTAATGGAAGACAATATCGTAGAAACTACTAACATTTTAACTAAAAAATTTGGACTCATTCATCATGAAAGGTTGGATAGTATAAGATCTCTTATATTTTTGTATGTCTAAGAAAAACCTAAGTGTGTAAATGAATTATTGAGATCTTTGAATCGGGTTGGTTTTTGAATGTTAGTGTTTGGTATATTTTTGCTAGACATGGGTCCATATGCACTAAGGAAAGGTCCATTGATCTTGAATAGCTCATGGGTTGGTTTTCCCATTAGAAAATTATTATAATTTCACTTCCAATTGAAGGATAAATGATGAACTATCTTTAGGATGTTGAGCGCATCAACTTGAGTTTTTAGGTAAACCAAAATTTTATTCTATTTTATTTATAAAATGAGGTAAGACACTAAGTGAAGGAAGATCAACTTATTAATTGGTTCCTTGAAAGGGAGAGGTCTAATGGGATAATTATTGAATAATATCATGTCTACAACAAAGGAAAGTAAGAGATTATTATTTTTGTGGTTTTGAATTAGGAATAATGGATGTTAGTTTATAGGCATATAAGTCAGAGACTCCTAGATTTGAGTGCAGCTCATGACAGAAAATGGAAATATGAATAATGAATTTGTTTCTTACTTTTATTACTTTTATGGAAATTAATGGAGGATAACATGAGTTATCTTGTGGAAGCTGCAAGTTTGAGACTATTGAGTATACTCAGTGAATATTCTTCTTAGATTCAAATTGAGTTTGGTATTAGATTTATGTGATAAAAATATTTTGTATTATTATGTTAATTATGAAGAAGGTATTGTGAATAAGGAATTTATTCATAGAGAACCTTTGAAGCTTGAATATGTAACCAAATACTTCAGTGATTTGAAGGAACAAATCATGTTGTAAACCTAGGGATTATGGAATTTCCCTAGCATATCTATAGGGATTATGGCATGCATTTAAAAATTATGTAAAGGATTGCTCCTCTTACAATAATAATAAAGCAAACATATTTTAATGTTGGATTTTCCCTTTGGGTTTTTCTCCTAGGGTAAAATAGATTGTGTTGTGTGATGTTGTATGGGATCCTCTTTTTAAATGGGTGTATCTTTATTTATATGTTTAAGTTAGATAAATTAAATGTTTTTTATTAAATATGTAGTTTATTTTTAATGGAAATGTTTCTATATTTGAGAAATTATATAGAAGAGAAACTATACGAAGGATGTTATATATGGAATTTACATTAGAAGAATGTATTTCTACTTAAATGGCCTTGTTGATGAATGATTAAGTGATGAGTATAATATTGAGAAAGTAATACACTTATAATTGATGCTTATGGGTATGTACTAGTAATAATATGGATTTTAAAATTAAAAATAAAATGAAGGAATTTATTTTACTTTCTTATTAAGAAGATACTCATTTTACATTTTATCAAATATTGTCTATAGTAATAAGGGTGTGTATTCATTACTCATGAATGCAATTGAGAAGTACTTTGTCATCTAGCACTAATAGATGGAGCTAATGACTAATAGGGATGAGGATTTTGGGATGTCTAAGCTCAAACAAATATGAGATGGAAGGGTATTTACCACACACATATATCACTCACATAGAAATACTTGCATGGAGTGGAAAACTTGGCATGCTCCTTTCAAAAGAATGAAGGGATGGTCAATGCTAGCTCATTGGATCCATGAGAAGGATAGCTTGACCCATTAAATAAGATACCTAATACTCTTGCATGGTTGGAATTATGTAAGTTGTAAGAATGGGTGTGCCTCATAGAAGGTCTAGATAGATAAATATGGTAGTAACCTTTGTAGTTACTCACAAGCATGGATTTTAGAATCTATGGAATTACCTAAAAAAATAGGATGGGAAAATTTGGGTCATGAAATTTGGTATTAGAGCCATGGTTCATAGTGGAATAGGTTCACTACACAAATCTAGATGGTGGTGTGTAATAGAAAACATACCTATGTAAGGATTATACCTTGGTCAAAAAAAATTAGTTGCTAAAAGTAAAACCCATCTAATTATTTATGATAACTAGGATTATAGTTTTTGGTAGGATAATCAACTCAAAGAAGTAATGGTAAACTGAATTCTACTCTCCATCTTGTGTATCACCAGGGAAAATTACACCAAAGAGAAGGATATGAAGTGTTGCCCCATCGATGAGGTAGATACAAAGGACTAGTATAGAGGACACAAACCTGGATGTATATTTAGAGAACCCTAGAAATAAATGATAAAATTCACTACCATAGTAGCCCTACTTCATGAGTAGGTAGAAACACATAATTAGTTATTGGATGCCATGTTGAATGGGGAAGCACACACTAGAAACTCTAGAATAGGATAGATAAATGAACCTCTTACTAAGGTACAACAAGATAGGGTTTGAATTAAGGTCAAGTTGGGTAAGGAAATAAAACATCTAAAGTCTTGCAAGTTCAATGGAGAGGAATATGGTGATAAATCTAAAGTTTGGTTGAAAGAGATAGAAATCTACTATAATATGAAGAACTTTTCTTCTGGCACTCGAACGTCCTATGCTACACTACATCTGCAAAGTGATAACTTGGATTGGTAGGAAACATATAGTGAGTATCAAAAACTTGTGATAATAGTTGACTTAAAATAGGAAGAATTTGTAGTATCTTTAAAGAGAGATTCCTCACGGAATACTTTTATTCCTAGAAGTTTGAGGAGTTCACTAAACTTAAATAGGAAAATAAGATAATGGAAAAATATTATCAAAGATTTATCAAGATACTAAAATATGTATCTACATATAATGAGAAAATAAATATCCATATGTTTATATTAGGAGTAGATCCTAGAATAGGGCAAGAGGTAGATATGTGAGAACCTACCACTTTGTATAAGGCCTATGATCTAGCTATAAAAGTTGAAATATATCTCAAACCCTATTTCTATTATGAAGGTTTATATGAATAGGGCAAAGAAGCACTAAGGAAAAGAAACAATGCAAGTTTTATAAAGTGGGAAAAAGAACAAGCAAATAAAAGTATCCCTAAACAAGATAGAAGGAATGATAGAAAGTAAGGAAAGTTCAAGAAAATATTCCAAGGAAAGAACCGTAATTCTAATAATCACAATAATGGTAATAATAGACTACCATAGGGATAGGCTAATTCCCCACTTGCAAAAAAGTAGGACATAAGCATAAAGTACACCTAGGACCAAAAGAAGGATGCTTTATTTGTAGAGGACCACATTATGCGAGTAATAATCTACACAAAGTAGGAACAAGTATAAAGGAAAATGAATCAATGTACAAAGAACCTACATCTAAGAAACCCATGAAAAATATTTATGCTACAATAGGGAATTATAATCTGGAAGGTGAAGCCTCACCACTGTTGATAAAGGGTATGTTTTTTGGTAGGAGTGTTAAAATTTTAATTGATAGTGGTGATACAGATAGTTTTATTTCCACTAGTTTAATTAAAGATATTTAGAAAGACCAATAATCTTGACACATGGGTGGAAGTTTGAGTATGGTTCAGGATAAACATACTTCGTTAATCAATGTTAAACTATGGAAAAAATTGACTTACCCAGTGGAATGACAATGGTATATCTGTATGTGGTGCCACTACATGCCTTTGATGTAATTTTAGGAATGGATTGGTTGCAAGTGCACAAGGAAGTACTCAATTTTTAAGAAATATGGATTGATTACACAGAGGATAGTGGAGATATATGAAGGGAATACAGCCTGAAAGGGGATTTTCAACCTAAAATCCACATAATAATGCAACTCAATAAAACCATAAAAATTAGGGAATGATCTATGTTGTTAAGATAAATAAAATTGAGTAAGAAAATAAGGAAGAGGTGTTCAGGAAACACCCAATTCTTTAGGAGTTTAGGGATGTATTTCTAGAGGATTTACCTGGATTACCACCCAAACATGAATTTGAATTCACAATTGAGCTTCAACCTAGAACTGATCCTATACATAGAGCTCCTTATATAATGAATCCCATAGAAATGCAAGAGCTAAAAGTGCAGCTACAAGGGTTGATAGAAAAGGATTAATCAAACCAAGTGTGTCACCATGGGGTGCACCTATACTATTCATAAATAAAAAGGATGGTTTCTTAAGATTATGTATAGATTATATAATTTCAAACAAGGAAACTATTAAGAACAAACATCCTTTACCCAAGATCAAAGATTTATTTTATAATATTAAAGATGCCACTATCTTTTAGAAGATTGATATGAAGTTTGGATATCACCAATTGCAAATCCACAAAGAGGATACACATAAGACATCCTTTAAAACTTGTTACAACCATTATGAGTTCATTGTATTACATTTTGGTTTAACAAATGCTCCAAAAATATTTATGAACTTAATGAATAGTATCTTTAGGAAGCATTTGGATAGATTTGTTCTAGTATTCTTGGATGACATTTTGATATATTCCCAAAATAAGGTAGAGCATGACAAACACCTTAGGATTGTGCTAGAGTTGTTAAGGAAAAATCATTTGTACAAGAATTTATCCAATTGTAAATTTATGTTCTAGAAATGCAATACTTAGGGCATATTGTATCGGAAGAAGGAATCATAGTAGATCCTAAGAAAATAGAAGCTATTTTGAATTGGTCATAACCAATGAATGTGATAGAAGTTCAAAGTTTCATGGGTTTGACTGGTTACTATAGGTGATATGTGAAGGATTACACCAAGATAACCTCTCCAATAAATAACTTACAGAGGAAAGGAAAAGAATTTAGGTGGATAGATTAATGTGAAGCAAATTTTGATTTTCTTAAGCAAAAGCTTACTACACCTCCTATACTAAAGATACCCGATCCTCAAGGTAGTTTTTCTATTTGTACAGATGCATCAATGGAAGGTTTGGGAGGAGTGCTCTCACAGGAAGGAGCAGTGGTAGCCTATGTATCAAGAAATCTAAAATGACATGAAGTTAATTATGCAACCCATGATCTGGAATTGGGAGTGATAGTATTTTCTCTCAAGTGTTGGTAATATTATTTGGTAGGGAGACCCTTTGAGTTGAGGATAGATCATCAGAGTCTACAATATATATTTACTCAACCTTTACTCAATTCTAGGCAGAGAAGGTGGATGGAATTTCTTGTTGAATATGATTTTGGCATAAAGTATATAAAGGGAAAGGAGAATAAAGTAACTGATGAAGTAAGTAGAAGGAGACATAGTTATTTTGTCTCACATCCATGTTGACTTGATGGAACAAGTCAGGGTAATGCAATATCAGGATGCATATTGCAATCAAATTTGGAAAAGGATGGAAAAGAAACCATATGAAAATAAGGATTTTAGCATCAAGGATGGTTTCTTATGTTTTAAGGATAGGGTAGTAATTCCTGAGACAAAAAATATAAGAAAAATGATCATGAATGAGGCTCATAGATATCCATATTCTGCTCACCCAGGTGGAGCAAAAATGAGAGAAAATATGAAGAAAACTTTCTATTGACCAAGAATGAAGAAATACATAACTGAATTTGTTTCTCAATACCTGGAATGTCAGAAAGTAAAAGTAGAACATAGACATCATGTTGGGTTTTTGTATCCACATGATGTGCCCATGCAAAAATGGTAGGTGATCTCGATGGATTTCATCATAGGGCTACCTAAAAATAGGTTTCAACATGATGCAATCTTAGTAGTGGTCGACATATTGACCAAGGTTGCACACTTTATACCCAAGAATACCAAGGATGATGTCGTCATTATGGCTAATAGATTTTCCAAAGAAATATTTTGGCTTCATGGTTTTTTGGAAGTAATTATATCAGATAGGGAATCAATATTTACATCCAAGTTTTGGTAAGTCTTGCATTGTGCCATTGGTACTAGCCTAAACATCAAATATGCTTATCGCATAAAAATCAATGGGTAAATAAAAATAGTGAACCAAGTGTTAGAAGACATGCTTCACATGTACTGTATGGATCAAAAGATCCAATGGGAGGATTACTTACATCTAGTAGAATTTACCTATAATAATGGTCACCATTCGACCCTAGGCATGGCTCCATTCAAAGCTTTATATGGTAGAAGGTGTAGGACACCACTATCATAGGATAATCTAGAGGATCAAATTATTCTAGGACCAAACATGGTCAAAGAAATGGAGTAACAGATAAGGATAATCAGGGAAGAGCTAAAAGAAGCCTAAGATCATCAAAAAAGTTATGTCAATCTTAAGATATCATCAAGGGAATTTACTGTAGGTGATATAGTGTTTCTAAAGGTGAGATCGATGAAGAGTACTAATAAGTCCACAAAACTATACCCTCATTTTTTGGGATCCTTTGAAATTATAGAGAAGATTAGTCATATGGCATATCGACTTCCCTTACCACCTATTTTGTCCAAAATTCATGACACCTTTCACATCTCTTTGCTTAGAAAGTACATTGCTAACCCTAAACATGTGTGGGATTTTTCTTATTTGCAAATAGATAATCCTTAGGCTATAGAGGTTCAACCAGTAAGGATCCTTGAGTTATGATCCAAATCGATGAGGAAAGGAACCTTGGAGCAGTGCAAGGTTCAGTGGGACCATTATTCCAAAAGAAATGCTACTTGGGAGAAAGTAGTAGACATGTAAAAATATTTCTCATTTTTGTTTGAAGATGCAATGTAAATACTAGTTTAATGTTTAGACTATTACAACATAGAGGACTATGTTAAGCCTAAGGAGGGTAGGATGTCATGATCTTCCCTTGGCAGATATTTGGTTAGATAGATTAATATTCAAGCTATGTTATCATAAGATGTATGGTTGATTTTTAATGAATGGTTTTATGCAGGAATTATATTTTATGGAAAATATAATGCTTTGTTAATAGGATAATGGACTATTCCATATTTATATTATGCAATTGCATATTTGTCAAGAAAAGAATATGATAAAACTTGTTGAAGGAATGATAAACTAGCTCATGATAAGGTCTTGTTAAACAATTATTAGTGATGATTTATGGGAATAAGTATATGAAAACTTTTTTTTATTGTAGCATATCTACAATTGATTTTGATATCTAATTTTTTTTTTTTCTAAACTTCCAAAAATGTTTCAATTTTAGAGATACTAGACAAACGACTTACCTCATGTTACCACAAGGAAAGGTTTATTGTAATTTGTATACATTTGTAGTTTTAGAGAAGTGTTATGATGTGAAAGTAACACTTAGTTATTGTACATTGAGATCATTTTTCTTGGACAAGGGATAAAACCAAGCATGGATTTATTTGTCATAATTTTGAAATTAATGTGAATGGTTAAAGCTCCATTGTTGGTTGTCATGTCAGCCATATTTTGCAAGAATGGATGATAAATGTAGAGTGGGAGATTAGGAGAAGGGGGAGTGCAATTTGTAAAGGGTGGAAGAGAAAAAAGTGATTGGTTTTGACCACCAAGAAGGAGGATGAGACTGGACTATGGTAATGAATTCATCTAGATGAAATTTTCTAGTACCACTATGGGATAACAAATTCATCTTGCTAGAATTTGATAGTTCCATTGTGAGATAATAAGCTCATATTGCTGGTTTGGATAGCATCACTAGGGGATATCGAGCTCATCAATAGGTATTGATAGTGTCATTGAGGTAGGTACTTGACCTAAGGTTCTAGTTTGGAAGCTTGTAAAGATCTTTGTTATGAAAGACTTATTTTATTTTTGTAAAATAAATTAATCGAGGAAGTTGTGTTGAAAAATAGTCTTCCTTGTGAATAATGAAATGGATAGAATATAATTTCTTATGTCTCTTACATTTCAAAAGGTATCGATTATCTACATTGGATGGTGTATGCATATTACTTTTTGATATTAATACGGTAATGGTTGTAAGACTATAGTTGTATGGTTAGTGGTAATTGATATTTATAAACTTGCAAGAAAAGAATAGAAAAAAAGGTTTAACATTGAGTTTAAAATATATAACTATTGAGAGTGTTGATCACAATAATGGTGTGTAAGATTTTTACTGGATAGGAATGCCAGATAACCCTATTAATTCTATGTATTTTTTTAAAGGGCATGGGATTTCATAATTATAATAATGACACTTTGTGCTCAAAATCCTATTACAAAATTAGGTAGACAACCTTACTTGAGTAGGGTGAGTGTGATGGAACTCATATTGGTAATCTAGGTAGTTGGTCACCTAATAGAATAGGCCATTAGTGAATAGATGATGTTTTTAATTAAACTATCATCTATACATGTTGATTTTATAAGAGATGTAATGTAATTTAGAAGGGAGTCTTAAGAACTATGTCTCTAGGAAAACTAATGGAAGACAATGTCAAAAAAACTGTTGATATTTTCATTGAAAAATTTGGACCCGTTCACCATGAAAGGTTGGATTGTATAATATCTCTTATATTTTTGTATGTCTAAGAAAAACCAAGGCATGTAAATAAATTACCAAGACCTTTGAATCAGATTGGTTTTAGAATGTTAGTGTTTGCTATATTTTTTTTTAGACATGGGTCCATATGCACCAAGGAAAGGTATGTTGATCTTGAATAGCTCATGGGTTGGTTGTCCCATGAGGAAATAATTACAATTTCACTTACAATTGAAGGATAAATTATGAACTATCTTTAGGATGTTGAGCACATCAACCTGAATTTTTAGATGAACTAAAATTCTATTCTATTTTATTTATAAAATGAGGTAAGACACTAAGTGAAGGAAGATCAACTTATTAATTGGTTCCTTGAGAGGGAAAGGTTTAATGAGATAATTAGTAAACAATCTCATGTCTACAACAAAGGAAAGTAAGAGGTTATTATTATTTTTGTGGTTTTGAATTAGAAATAATGGTTGTTAGTTTGTAGGCATATAAGTTAGATACTCTTAGGTTTGAGTGCAACTCATGATAGAAAACATAAATATCAATAATGGATTTCTTTCTTCCTTTTTTTACTATGATGGAAACTAATAGAGGATAATGCAAGTTATCTTGTGCAAGTCATGAGTTCAAGACTATTGAGTATACTCAGAGAATACTCTGTTTAGATTCATATTGAGTTTGGTATCATATTTATGTGATAAAAATTCTTTGTATTATATTGTGAATAATGGAGTTATTCATATAGCACCTTTGCATCTTGAATATATAACCAAATACTTCAGTTATTTGAAGGAACAAATAATGTTGTCAAACCAGGGATTATGGAAATTCCCTAGTGGATCTATAGGGATTATGGAATGCACTTAAAAATTATGTAAAGTATTGATCCTATTACAATAATAATAAAGCAAAGGGATTTTAATGCTAGGTTTTCCCTTCGAGGTTTTTTCTTGGGGTAAAATAATTGTGTTGTGTGATGTTGTATGGGATCCTCTTTTAAATGGATGTATCTTTATTTAATGTTTAAGTTAGAGTAATTAAATGTTGTCTATTAAAGATGTAGTTTCTTTTTAATGGAAAGGTTTCTATATTTGAGAAATGATATAGAAGGGAAATTATACGAAGGATGTTATATATAGAATTTACATTAGAAGAATGTATTTTTTCTTAAATGGCCTTATTGATGAATGATTAAGTGATGAGTATATTCTTTAGAAATTAATAATCTTATAATTCATGTGTATGGGTATGTACTAATAATAAGATAGATTTTTAAATAAAAATAAAATGAAGTGATTTATTTTACTTTCTTGTTAAGTGGATACTCATTTTACATTTTGTCAAATTTTAGCTACAAAATAAGAGTGTTTATTCATTACTCATCAATGCAATAGAGAAGATATTTTTTGTCTAGCACTAATAGATGGAGCTAATTGTTGGACATTTTGAGCTCATTTAGTTGTCATTGATATCAAGGTGAAAATTCATCATTGATGCCAAAGTAAACATATGAAGAGATTATTAATACCATGGAGCACACCATCAATAGCACCTGGAACAATGTGAAGAGTTGAAGAAAAATTTGGCAAAATAGTGTTTTATGAGGGTTTATGGTAAACTCATGGTGGAAGATTAAATTGTTTTATTAAAATCATTATGAGGATATAAAAGGCTCCTCACATATTGAGATGGAAGTTAAGATTTTAAAAGACCCATGGTGATAGAATAATTTACAAATTAAAGGTTTAAGTTTAAACCCAAGGAAGGCTTTAATCTCCTTAAATTTAAAGTTTATAAATATAATTTATAAAATTTAAATTACTTAGAATTTAAATAATTTATAAATTATAAAAGGTTTTGAAATGAGCCGACATCATCAAATAAAATGGAGCACCGATGTCTAAGGTATAAGGTGAAATCGTGTATAAATAATATGCCAAGAGGCATTCAAAAGTATCCCTATTCGAATTAATTTTTATGCGACCAATCTAAAGGAATTCGTATAAATCGAGAACGTTGAGGAATAAGACAAAGAGCTTATTTGTCTTATTAGCATAAAAAGAAGAAGAAAGGTGTAAGCACATGGTGTGACCCACATTGGAAATGATGGTTCAATGGTATATCATTTTAGGTGAAATTATTGGAGTGGAAGGAGACCACGATCGATTCGCATGGATGATTGGCGTGTTCAACTTGAGCACCAAGGAAAAGTTTGTATTTCCATTCGATTTGAGTGCCAGGTGTAGTAAAAGGAGCATGATATTCTCATGGAGAGTTAAGCGTGTGTCTAGCACATGTGGTGGTAAGGTAAGAGGCTAGAGCACTCGCATAGGCAGATATTGTGGGTTCGAATCCCACTAGTGGCAAAGGTAATTTTTAATTAAATTTTTTATTGCCTAAATTGTTTCTTAAGGGGTCATTTGGAGTTATAAGGGTTTGTGAAGAATTATTTTGAATTGATTTGTGCTTGGAGTTATAAGTGATTGTGAAGAATTATTTTATTGGTAAATAATTTGTGCTATTTGGAGTTATAAGGGTTTGTGAAGAAAAAAATTAACTGGAAATTGGTTTGTGCTATTTGGAGTTAAAAGGGTTTTTGAAAAATTATTTTATTGAGAAGTGATTTATGTTATTGAGGTTTTTAAAAGAAAGAGGATTTGATTTATGCCAAAGTTTATCTTGCCATTAAAATTTATTAAAGAGGTTTTGAGTTATTTTGGTGGATGTTGAATTTATTTTTAGTTGGGATTTTATAAGGTGTTATTGGATAAATATTTTATGTATGTTGATGGTTGTTTTTGAAAGGTGGAGTGATAAGGTGTAATTGAGTATTTATATTATATTAGGAGAAAGATTTATCTTCTAACCTCTTTGATCTTGGCATATAAGTGTTTGTGGTTGTGACAAATTTATGAGATCCCTTCATCTTCAATAAAAAGGTATGAGCACATTCTTCCATAATTGAGTTGATTGATTGGTTTTCTAGAAAATAAGTTTGGAGTGAAAAGGACTTGATTAAGGTTTCCTATTGAGTGTGTTGAGTTAATTCTTCAACATTTTCTGGAGTAAAGAGTTGTTAAAACATTGTTTGATAAGCATTTTTGTTGAAGCCATTGGTTGTGTGAAGAAATTGAGTTAGGAATTTGAAAAGATCATGAGTATCATTGTTATGTGAAGATTGGTTTATAAGCATTGTTTGTTGAAGTGAGTTGTTGTGCAAAGAACTTGAACTAGGGTTTGAAAAGAACATGAGTATCATTGTTATGTGAAATTTGTTGTTAAGCATTATTGGAAGCATTTTGAGTTGGTGGTTATATGCTTGGACTAGGTTTTGTGAGAAAGGAGTGTTCCATTAAGTGATTGGTTGAGTAGAGTTGGTTGAGCCTAGTCAAGTGGATGTGTGAAGTGATTGTTCAAGTTCCATAAAACAAACTATTCTATATTTTGATTTGAATTAAGAGAGTGATTGAGCATTGAGTGTAGAACATATTGAGTCTCTAACAATTCTCTTTATGTTTCTATGATATTTGGATAAAATCTGAGTGAGCTTGTTGAGCAGATTTGAGCAAGTTCTGTATGGAATTGTTGATAAGATTTGGACAAGTTCTAGGTGGACTTGTTAAGTAGATTTGGACAAGTTTTGTGTGGACTTATTGAGCAGATTTGAGCAAGTTCTGTGTGGACTTGTTGAGAAGATTTGGGCAAGTTCTGTGTGGACTTGTTGAGTAGATTTGAGCAAGTTCTATGTGGAATTGTTGAGCAGATTTGAGCAAGTTCTTTGTGGACTTGTTGAGCAGATTTGAGCAAGTTCTATGTGGACTTGTTGAGCATATTTGGACAAGTTTTGTGTGGACTTGATGAGTATATTGGACAAGTTTTGTGTGGACTTTTTGAGAATATTGGACAAGTTATTTGTGGACATTTTGAGCAGAATGGACAAGTTATGAGTGGACTTGTTGAGCATATTTAAGAAATTTATGAGTGGACTTTTGAGAATATTTAAGCAAGTTTTGAGTGGACTTATTTGAGCAAAATTTAGTGCATATTTTAGGACAGATTTATGCCATACCAAATATAGAGATCAAGGACAGATTTGTGCTAGACCGAAGGACTAATTTTAGTGCAAATTTGAGATAGATCTTTTGAGGTGATAGAGCAGAGAGGATAGTAGTCTCTAGTGGATAGATATCCATCAGCTAGGGTAGTGAGGATAGTTATTCTGAGTGGGAATAAGAGTCTTCAATGGAGAGATATCCATAAGCTAGTGTAGTGGAGGTAATAGTCTTCTAGAGGATCACCAACCAAAGTAGAGGAGAAGGAGTTCTATTGTGGATAGAGATCCACAAACTTGATTTAGGGTATCAACATCTCATTTTTATAGAGGTCCATAAACATTGTAGGGAAAGGATTCCCAAGATATTATTTGAGAAAAATTTATAAGAAATATTTTCTCCATGGAAATAGCCATCTTTGGGTGAACCACGTTAAATTGGTGTCTCTATTGTGCATGGTGATTTATAAATTTATTTGATTACTTATGTTGATATTGCTATCTATACATTGCATAATATTTATTTGGAAAGAAAAGGAAGAAGTTGTCTTATATTGTTCACCCCCGTCTCAGTATAAGCTTGTGTTCTTTAATTGGTATTAGATCCGGTTCCTTCAGAAGAGTTTAAAATCTTGAAGGAAAATCTAACAAGAACATAATGGATCCTAATGAGGTCTCCTCAAATAATTTAGCACTAGTATTTTATGAAAGTGACTATATATATTGGAGTATGATGATGACGATCTACCTAATGGTATTTGGAAATGAAGTTTGGGAAGCAGTAGAATTTGTATACGATCCCTTAGTCAATCCTCCTAAAGATAAGGAATGTAAGCTTCTAAAGAACTATAATTCAAAAATAATGAATGCACTTGTGAGAGGTTTGCATAGAACAGATTCTATGAAAATTATGCATAGTAAAACTGTAAAAGAAATGTGGGATAAATTGAAAAATATATATGAAGGAGATAAGAGTGTCAAGAAAGCAAAAATTTGAAATCTCAAAGGACAATTTGAAACATTGAGAATGAACAATGAGGAAAATATTAGTGCTTATCTACTTTGAATTGATGAGGTTGTTAATGATATGCAAGGACTTGGAATGAATATTGATGAATTTTATGTTTGTGATAAAGTATTAAGATCTCTTCCAAAAATATTTAGTGAACACGATTCTACTATAGAAGTGTCAATGGATGGTGATACTTTGAAAAGAGATAAGTTTCTTGGTATGCTCACAATATTTGAGATAAGAATAAAAGATCCTATTCCTCAGAAGGAAGCAACATTCAAAGCAATAAGAAAGACAAAGGATAAGAAGTCAAAATCAAGCAATGAGACATCTAGTGATGAAGAAGATAATTATGGTAGAAGAGATAAGGACTATAGAAGAAACAAATATCTTATATCTATTAAGTGTTTCAATTATGGAAAGTATGGACATTTTGCAACAAATTATCAAGAACCCAAGAATAATAATGGTGAAGAAAAATAAGATCACAAAAACAGGGAATCAGAAAGATATAGGCACCAAAAGAAAAGCAAATATGGGCAAAGTAGACAAGGAAAGAAGTTATTCCAAAGAAAAAATAGAATCTACTATGCAGATAAGGCAAGTAAGAATTCAAGTTATAGTGATGCTAGTTTTTTAGACAATGATAAAGATGAAGTATTGTTTATGATTGAAGAAAAAGAACCAGTTAAGAAAAGGACTCCAATATTTCTCAAGTATATTATATGTGGTAACTTTGGACATCTTGAATATAGTTTTACAAGGGATGGTTATAGTTTCAGTGATGATGAATATGAAGATACACTTTAAGGACTAGATGAAAATATTCTAATGGCATTAGAAGATGAAAAATATGATCCCATAGAAGACAAGTCAAAATAAAATAAAGAAGTGGATAAAGGTAAACAAATAGAGGAATATTCAGAGAAGGATGGATATGATCTCAAGGGAGAACTTATCTATGCTCTTGAAATAGTAAATAAGATAAGAAAGCAAAACTCTAAACTTAAGTTTTAGTTTCAATAATGTGATAAAGAGAGAAGACTACTTATAGAGGATTTAGAAAAATCAAATGCTAAGGCCTTGATCCCATACATTTGGAAGGTGCCTTACTCCTATTCAGAAGATACACCAAGTCAACATTGACAGGTTGACCAATCATCTAAGGAGGTTTTTGCACGCGAGACAAAAGGAAAATATTCTAATCGTGCATCATGTCTCAAATAATATAAAGCAATACTTTTATTGACTGATTTGCCGGTTGAATTTGTAATGCTTTTAAACACATTATTTTAGGATGAATTATTTTAGGATTAGTTTGTTAAGTAAACCTATGGATTATTATATTTATCCTTTTGTTGAAAAGTCATGCTTTCAATAGGAAAATAATACCTATGTATGAACCAACTCTAACAAATCATGCTACGTGATAAAAAATGGACCAATATGTTATTGTAATGAGATATGGCTGCATATTATATAAATAATGTAGGCCATATGAATGAAATCAATGATAAAATACATAGAGAACTATTTTATTTCATTTTATGTATAATTTATTAAGAGTTGCAAATACTCTTATTCTCTTAAAGTAATCTTAATGTAATTAGCCAAGCAAACTATCTATGGGAGCCCAGGCCCACTTCTTGTAGTAGTCCTCCTCTATTTTATTTATATCATTTATTTTTAGTAGATTAGCTTTACTATTTTATTTCCTACTTTATTGTAATTCAATTGTGTGTTTTATTTTCCTGCACTTTTATTTCCAGCATTTTAGTTTATAATTTATTTTTCTGCACTTTATTTTATTTGGTTTGGTTGATATAAAAATGCACAAACATCCCCCACCAAACTAAATAGGTACATAAGGATTCATTCCCCACAATGCAGGCATATACTGTGCATGACACTCATAAGTTTATGAACTTATTGGATTGATAATTTATGGAATAGAAATGATTGTTTTCTGAACATAATTTTTGCTCACCACAAAGCATGTTGTTAGTGAAAACATTATATTTTGAGCAATGATAGAATCATACAGATTGATTATATACCCTTGCAATTCCTATAGATATAAAGTGAAGTCTAAATAAATATCATCAAAAGAGGTCAATATACCTACAATAGTTCCACCTAAGCATCAAATATAAAAAGGTAGCACAAATTTGGTTGTTGATGGCTTGAATTAAGATCTTGGAGCATTCATTATCATTTTTTACTCTTGTGTCCATTTGAGTTCCACTTTTTAGTTATTATAAAAGAGCAACCTTGTATTCACAAATGCATGCTAGACACTACTCAATGACACAAAAAATTAACTACCATCTACATGAAACTTACATCTCAAGACCATTATACCAGTTTAGGGTATTCATGTGTCCATTTAGTTTCAATAGGAAGTTTGTAAGAGGATTTGGAGGATTTCAACCCCACTTATTGATCTTAAACAATATCAAATTCCTTAGATAGAGGTAATGGATGTTACATTGAACTCTAATTTTTTTTTTTTTTTATAAAATTTAAAAATTTTTTTTAAAATTAAAAAAAAAAAAAAAAAAAAAAAAAAAAAAAAATAAAAATTCGGCTAGAATATTTAAGTACTAGGGAAAAAAGAAAACAAGGAGCTCAAGAAGTAACTAATAGATAAAATAAAAAACCATTACAACTATAACCAAAGTGGGAAAACCCAAAATACATAATAAATAGGATATATTTTAGTGGGTAAATCATTGGAAGATAAAATGTAGCATAGATTTTAGAGTCCACAATCAAAATACAATAAATAGAAGGCTACAACTACCAAGGTTGTCATCAAAATATTGACAAATTAGATCTTGAAGCTTAGCATTACACAATTTTTTTTAATAATATATGGAATACTTTCTCTTAGATTACTGGATGAAAACCAAGTTATTATTTATGAACAACAATGATCTATTGCATCTCTTACATGTATAAAAACAAGAAATAAAGAAATTAGATTATGTCCAATATTGAACAAAGGAGGTAAATGAAACTCAAAGACCACATTTGGTTAGAATATTTAAGTACTATGGAAAAAATAACACAAGGATCTGAATAAGTAACTAAGATATAAAATAGTAAACCATTCTGGGCAAATCCAAAATACATAATAAATAGATAGATTTTAGTGGGTAAACCATTGGAATAGAAAATGTAGCATAGATTCCAGAGTCCATAGTCAAAATACAATAAATAGAAGGCTATAACTACCAAGGCTACCATCAAAATATTGAAAAATTGGATCTTGAAACTTAGCATTACACACAATTTTTTTTTAATAATATATGGAATATTTTTTTCTTTTTTTTTGGATAAAAACCATGTTATCATTTACGAACAACAATGATCTATTGCACCTCTTACATGTACAAAATCAATAAATAAGGAAATTATATTATGTACAAGAGTAACCAAAGGACGTAAATGAAATTCAAAGACCACATCCAATTAGAATTTTTAAGTACTAGGGAAAAAAGAACCCAAGGAGCTCAAGAAGTAACTAAGAGATAAAATAACAAACCATTGTAAATATAACCGCAGTGGGCAAATCCATAGCGAACAAACTATAATTTTATAAATCAAGTATAAATACAAACAACCATATGAGGGGGATCCCCTCAAGGTAAAGAAACAACATATGAAGGCCAACAATGGAGATTGAGGACATAAATAAGAATGTGTTTATGCCTAGAAAAGAAATAGAAAGCAAGATTGTAAGAATACTAAATGAATGGAAAGTTCTTATTTAAAGTGCAAAATTAGTTATGATTATATATGTAAATGAAAAATTATTATTTCAAGTGTAATTCTTATTTACAAATATAGGTGAATGGACAACCTTATCCCTCCATATAATAGGCATATGTCTAAACATCCCTACCCACCCCAACCATCACATATGAGGCGAGAGGGTATCCTAAGATTTTTGTTGTCTATGCAAATCAAGTATTGCTACTAAGGACTAGGACTATGAGTCAAACATGAAAATCAATTTCATAAAAATATCTCAACACAATAAACCTTCATTTCAATACATTATAACATGTATGTATGATTAGATCTTAATCATATGCCCTAGCAGTACCTGCATCCTCTCTCTCTCTTCATTTTTTTACCAAATTACCTTCTTGTATCCGAATTTCCAAACTCATGCTTAGGATACCTACTCACCTCACTCCTATCATGGCCACCCAATATTTGTAAACTTTTTTTATTTAGGCTAAGCAATGAAGGAGTCCACAACATACTTCATTGTGGTCATCTCACCATTCCTTCTAAACAAGATTATTTTCTCTTTATGGCTGGCATACACATTGAATTTCCAATAACTATCACCCAAATGTTGACCATGTACAAAATATTTAGGGTTAGTACTGATCACCATGCCTTAGACCACTATGTTATCATTATGAATCTAAGTCAAGTAGCATTTCCTTCTCTCAGTTTGAGTGATCAATGTAATTTTTAGTCCCTACATGGAAAATCAATAGCCTAGATTAATTCACTCTATAGTGTACAATACAAACTAAGTCAATCATTTTATATTTGAAATAATAGTTGTACCATTGATGACTTTAGCCTAGAAGGTACTAAGCAACGACCTGTGCCTTGATCACCACCACCAATATTATGTCCAATTGTAGGGGTAGCATGTAGTGATGTTTCCTATGGAATTATATGGAAGGTATTATTACAACTTTAGGGGTGCAACATGTAAATATTTCAAATATGATATCATGAAAAAACTGACACACCTCTATCTGTCAAAGCCATGTCAAAATATCTTCAATTTTTTTCTCTTTCTCTGCAAGATTCTTTGCAATTTTTTTTCATTCTCTACAAGCTTATCTTTCCACGTTTTATTTTTTTCTATCGTATGCTCTTGCATCTGAAATTTAAATTCTATATGTAACCCTTTATAGAAAATAGAGTAGTTGGTGATACTCCTTTGTCGATACCCCGAAACCAACCTAGTATTTTGGGTCCTAAAACCTTGGCGAGGGCATCATACTTAAAACATTGATTTAAAAATCTCATAGATGATATTTCATCATTCAATTTTTTCTAGAAATATCACATGCATATTTAACTAGTAACATATTAAAAAATAATTGATATAAGAATGGTTTGAATTTCAATGTATTTCTATTTCTAAGGGATGCCACTTACAATTTTTTGCAACTTCTGGTGATACAAGAACCCCATCCTTCTTTGTATGAGTTGCCATACACACATTTACCCTTAGTAGTGGAGTTTCTGCATTAGGTTAGCTCTTCTTCTACAAGATACATAGTTAGAGAGACATGGAGATATGTCATATGACAAAATAATAGAGATCTATTTATCACATATAATGGATGAGTATGATAGACTACCATTTCATTATCTAGTTGACTGCAAGTGTGCATGATGGAGTGGTGAGATCTATTTTGTTTGTTCCTTTGTCTCACCACCTACAAAACAATGAAGAAACCAATATATAAATTTAGTAGGGAGATCAAGGTTGATAAAATTCACATGAACATAACAATGATATGAACTACCATAGTAGATTGGCTGGTACTTGCCTTAAAGTTAGCGCTACTCCTTCCATTCTCAAAGGCTTCCCAATATTTTTGTGATACATGAGGTGGGGGATTAGCAATTCTATATTCATAATTATCTTACTTATCATAGTGGTTTCCAAAATACCTGTATAAAACAAAAAATCAAGATCTAAATTAGACTTATTTCTTCTATTTCCACTTGCAGAGAGCAAAGATAAGGTGTAATGAGACCCAAAAAAACTCATATGCATAACCTAAATTTTTCTTAGTTTCCAAGAATCTAACAATCACCCAATAGTTACATTTGAGATAGAAAAATAAGGACCAAAAGAAGGCTAATTCCACAAGGTCCACCTGATTAAAAAGGACCACAGACAAAATAAAAATAACTATTAGTTAGCAGAGTACATGGATAAGGCCAAAGAAGATCAACAATGCAAGTTGAGACCAAAAGGGTAGATAATCTAAGGAATCTAAACCAATATTTTATGGAGTTCCATGAAAATATCTCCCACTCCATGCAAAGTGTAACATAATCAAGAGAAAAATTTCTTTGCACTTCCTTGTAGCATACATTATCTTGAACATTCATCTAACCACTTGGTCTAGGAATAAATAAATACTTTCAAAATACTAAATAAAAAGAAACATTCACCATGTTTGAGACAACTTAAAGGCATCAAGAATTAGACATGAAATATTATAACAGTACAATGTTCGACCCTCTCACAACCCCAATGAGATTTACAAGATGTACATAAAATAACAAGAGGAAATTTGAAGAAGCACAAAATAGCAAGAGGCCATTTATTAAATCAGGTTAACTTAGTTAAATCAGAAGAATAGAATGAGGAATCTATTGAATTTAAGTTTCAAATGAGACAAGATTAATATACTCAACTACCAGATAAAACTAAAATAGAACTATACATAGAGGAGGTAAAATTAAAAAGGAGATAATTTGAACAACAAATTCTAAGACAAAAAGAAGAAGTTGCTGCAAAACAAAAGGAAGAACCCTTAACTAAATAAAAACTAGAAGAGTGAGTTGAAAGAAAAAATTGATTTCATAACAAAATAAATAGCCATAATTAAATCTGTCTCCATTAGCATTAGTTTTGGTTACATCAAGATTTCAACTACAAAAGTTTTAGATCACCACAAATGAAGATTGTGATGTGGGAAACAGTCTTAAAAGACAACACAAATTGGCACAAGTGAAAAATTTGTATTACATTAATCAAAAACATATTTATAGGAATGTCTGCCTTTATAATCGATATTTAATACACACGATTCGTGTGAGTATTAAATGCAATATAACATGATCAATGTGAGGAGGGGTAATATTATAGAATATAATATTAATCCTTTACAATTGATATTTAATACGCATGATCCGTGTGAGTATTAAATGCAATATAACATTATCCATGTGAGGAGGGGTAATATTATAGAATATAATATTAATCCCTATCATTCCTCCACACTGTAGAAGAATTGGACTCCAATGCATTCCAAAGGGAAGAAAAGTTTTATTTTGATGTGCATTAAATGACAGTTATGGCAGTTATTGATAAAATTAAATTAAATTAAAAATTAATTTAATTTAATGAATACATTAATAAAAGCAGTTTAATGATGGAAAAATTAAATTAAATTAAAAAATTTAATTTAATTTATGAAAATATGGCCAAAAGTATGTGCAACAACCACCAAGATCAAATGGTCGTCACCATGGTTTCAAGGTGGAAGTTGGAAATAAATCTTCTTGTAGCTCATAGCCAGGAAATAAAGCAAAACCATTGGAAATGTGATCAATTATA
This sequence comes from Wollemia nobilis, assembly GCA_028583015.1. NCBI lineage: Eukaryota > Viridiplantae > Streptophyta > Pinopsida > Araucariales > Araucariaceae > Wollemia > Wollemia nobilis. The sequence continues at coordinate 213,563 of JAQPPZ010009512.1, forward strand.
CTAGATAGAAGGTTGAGACCAAGAGGGAAAAATATGTACAACGATGGAATGAATGCAACAAAGAACTGAGAAGTTACTTCAGACTAAAAAGAGATGTCATCGATAAAATATGGTAGATCAATACCAAAAAACAACGGATCAAGATTGAATGAGCAAGAAAATGTTGAAAATCCATAGAGACACTGTGGAGCCACACCCAAAAATAGGAGATCATCATTGTAAAATGGTGAATCATCGACATCATGGTTGTGTGGATATGGCATCAAAAAACTATCGTAAAAACTGGTTGTAAGTGGGTTGGTAGGTGGATCAAGTATAGAAAATGTGGAGGCAGTACCAAAAAGTGGTAGATCAATGAATACCATGATTGAAAAAGGTGGACAACAATGAATTATGGAGAGATTGGATCTACAGCATCTTGAGGGGCTAGATTTGCATCAGGGGCTTCAAAAAAAATTGGATCTACATCAGGAGCAATAGAAGCCACATCATCTAATGGAAAGACACTGGGAATCTCACCTAGAGACCCTGGTTCAAATCTAGGTGTGGCTATAAATTCTTCAATTTTTGGATTAGGGGTAAAATCTTGATCTTCTTCAATGAGATATTTGATAGGAATGAGATCATCAATAGTAGGTTCTTCGAAAATAGTAGTAAGGATTTCAGCTGTAAACTACTAAACATTAGCAGCCATTGTTTCTTAGAATTGTTGAAGTGCAACTATTTTTTTATGAAGTTATTGAAATTTAATGGTGAAGTCATCAAGAAAAATGGTCGACATTATGAATGATGGTCACGAATGGAGTTTGCATCAATAAATGACAAATCCAATATGAATGCTCAGATCAAGAGCTGAGGGTCGAGAGTCAGAGGGACCCAAGCTGAGAGTTTTCAAGATCATAAGTGCATGAAGGTGTCTATAGAAAAATAAAGAATGTTCATCCAATGCCAAGATTTGTTGGTGGTTTTCTCATTCCTATTTTGAACTAGATTGGCCTAGAGGAAGAGGATACTCATCTATCCAATGCTTAGCTATGATACCAATGATGTGGGAAAAACTCTTAAAATATGACATGAAATGGCACAAATGAAAACTTCAAATTGCATTAATCAAAAACATATTTATAGGTATGTCTACATTTACAATCGACATTTAATATGCACTATTCATTTAAGTATTAAATGCAATATAACATGATCCATGTGATAAGGGGTAATATTATAGAATATAATATTAATCCTTTACAATCAACATTTAAAACGCACGATGTGAGTATTAAATGCAATATAACATGATCCATGTGAGGAGATGTAATATTATTGAATATAATATTAATCCCTATTATATTGCTTCTTCATAAAACATCACATACAAAGTCTAACATGCACACATGGACATAGACATAGATGACATACCTTTAGGGTCATATGTGTCAATATTTGGAGAAACAACTAGTAGGCCTGAAGAGACCTATGCTAACATTGTTGTGAAAAATATGATTAAGAAAGAAAAATATAAATTCTAAAAATGGTTAGTTGCTATGCTATAAAATATTTATGTTCCAAAAATCAAATAGATATACAGTTAGGTCAAAAATAATCATAAAGCAATATGTTATAAAATTAAACATGCAATAATGAACCTAGGGATTATGATATATTCTTGATTAAATTCTATGTGAGAACAAATGACTAGGAGTGCAACTACTCATGTTTAAAAGATATGCAACTTGATAAAATGTATATAATAGAAAAAGACAAATTAAATTAACATAAGCCAATTATATCTAAAACACCTAGTTTTATGAAAAATATTTAACTAAATTAAAATGTTATACTAATGTAATTATTGAATAGTGTCTATAGAAAATGATAAGGATGCATCGAGTTATGATGTCTTCTATTTGAGATATGAGCTTTGAAGAAATTTTGATAAAAGTAATGAGGTCAACTGGTGCTAATAAATTTGAGGCCATGCTAATAGAATAACCCCTCATGGTTGGAACTATTTTCTATTAAAGGAAAATCTAAATATTATGTATCCTTACCTAAGCATACAACTTGTATCTTATGCCTCAACCTCCAATCTATAGGTGGTGTACATGTTACTCTGCTAATGCTAAATAGAAAATGTAGGAAAGGGTACCCCTGAGGGAAATATTGGTAAGAAAAATTTAGAGGTTGTTGCTAATTCAAAAAAAGGAAATAATCACTTTTCTAGAGATATAACCAATTCGAAGACAAGAAATACCAATTTGAGGCCATATTAATAGATTAACAACTCATGGTTGGCATTATTGTTTATTAAAGGTAAATCCAAAGACTCTGGATCCTCAGATAAGAATACAACTTGTATATTATGCCTCAACCTCCAATCTATAAACTTATATCAAAACATCAAGAAAATTGATATACTAATGCATGTAATATAACTATTTATCTCAAAATAGATTGATTGCATTTGTATGGAAATAATGAGTTCATATTTGATTGTTTATAGTCTAGATAAAGTAACTGTTAGAAATTTAAAAACAAATTGCATGGGTTACCCAACCAATTAAGGATTGAAAGAAACAAAACAAAAAATAAACATTCTCAAAGATCAATATGTAACATCCTTGTTTTTTCAAACAATGTAATAAAATAGTTGAATAACAAAAACTACAACAATATAAAAGAATTGAAAAATTATACCAATTATATTGATAATAGGAAAAGTACAAATAAAAAATATCCTTTGCTAAAATATAGATAAATCTCACTTAATAATAACAAGAACAAACAATCAAAGAAATCAATTTACAACTTGTCCAGTCCACTTTTAATAGTAATAGTAACATTCCTAGTAAAATTTATTTTTTCATTACATTTATGCATCTGAGTTATGAAAAAGGAATAGAAGGAATTAAATTATATGGTTTGGTTGTGAAATTCATTACATTCATGCATTTGAGTTATGATAAAAGCAAAAGGAATTAAATTATACCCATTCCCTCTATCAATGTATGTTTCCCCATAAGTTTTAGGTAGATCTCTTTTGTCAAACAATGTAATAAAATAGTTGAATAACAAAAACAACAATATAAAAGACTAGAAAAATTATACCAATTATATTGAAACAAGTAAAGTACAAATAAAAAGGATCCCCTTCTAAAATGTAGGTAAATATCACTTATTACTGAGAAAAAAAAACAATAAAAGAAATCAATTTGCAACTTGTCCTGCCAACTTTTAACAGTATTAGTAATAGTCCTAGTAAAATTCATTAAATTCATTATGTACATGCATCTAAGTTATGAAAAAAGAAACAGAATAAATTAAATTATATGGTTTGGCTATGAAAATCATTACATTCATGCATGTGAGTTATGAAAAAATCAACAAAAGGAATTAAATTATACCCATTCCCTCTATCAATTCTTGTTTTTCCCATAAGTTTTAGGTAGATCTTACTCGTTAACCCTGTATTATTATCATTATTATTATTCCTTAACTCTGTATAATTATCATCATCATCATCGTTATTCTTATTATTCTTATTATTATTATTATTATTATTACATTTTAGACATTGCACTACGTGACTTCATATTAAAATAATTTATCTTAATTTAAAGTGTCCTACTCTTATAAAGGTCATCTTTTCTTTGTTATTAGTATAAGCAGTCTTTCAACTATTAAGTTCAAGAAAAGCAAACAGTATTTTGTATTACGTTGCTTTTAATACTGAGCCATATTGAATCATGGTAAGGTGAAGTATAAAAGTCAGTATATACATTGAAAAAAGGATGATATTTAATAAATTAAGAAAACCTTACCAATGTTTCTTTTTTTATTTTTGTAGTAAAAAAGTTTCCTTCAATTCGATTCTATCACTTTCCAACAACCATTCTTGATGTTCTCACATGTTTTATTAGATAAAAATGAATCCCTATTAATTTGAGGAATCCACCTTTTTGGTTAGCACAATTTCCTAAGTTGACGATACTTATCTTGAGATCAAATCAATTCTAGAGATACATTCCACATGAACTAGACAATATTTCAAGTCTTCATGTTTTAGATATTTCACATAATAGTTTGATTTGTAGCATCCCACTAGAGCTAGGGAAATTGGAAGCCATGATCGAGGAAAACATGAAAATTTTGAATGATTTTGACAATTTTGACTTATATTACAAGGAAGAGATCTAGGTGACCACAAAGGAACTGAATACGGTGTATATCAATTATTTCTTGCCATTGATAACATGAATAGATATTTTTAGAAATAAACTATCAGGTTTCATTCCTCCAGAAATTGGAGAACGTAAAGGTATACATGTACTCAATTTCTCTAGGAACAATCTCATAAGATAAATTCCAAAGCGTTTTGGAATTTTGAGGTAGTTATAATCACTAGATCTTTCCTTTAATAAATTGCAAGGCAAGATTCCAAATTAAATGTTACAAGCTCATTTTTTGGCATTTTTATTGTGTAAAACAATAAGATCTATGGAAGAATATAAGAGGTCAGTTTTTGACCTTCAAAGTTTATATTTTCTTATGAAATCCTTGTTTATATGCGTTTTCACTCAATGTCAAATGTGGATCCAAGAACTCTGTTCCATATTCTACAGGAAAAGAAGAGGAGGATGGAAATTTTCCATGGTATTGGTATTTGGGGTGGATGGCTAGTTATGCCTTTGGATTTTAGGGAGTGTTTATACCCATCATTGTGAAGAGAACATGGAGAATAAAATATTTTAGAATAATACATAGAGTTATAATTAAACTAATCAATAGATCAGGTAGAATATAAAACTATAAATTTCATCACTGTAATAAGTGATAATTTCATCTCAAGAATATGTATCAGGTTGTACCATATACCATGAATAATAGTATTCATAGTTGTGTCTAGCATCATTTCACAATAAATAATAATAATTATTAATATTATCATTCCCAATTTGAATTTTATATCAATTTAATTTTTCTATTTCAAGACCAAATACAACTCTAAATGAAAATAGAAAGAAAAAATAAATTTAAAATCTAGTTAGGGTTTTCATATTGTTATTAATAAAACTAAAAATAGAAGGAAAACCAAACAAAGATATAAATGAAAATAGAAAGAATACTTAAATACAAAATCTAGCCTAGCCTCTCATTAGGGTTTTCTTATTGGTATTAATAAAATTAAAAACTAAAGGAAGACCAAACAGAGCTCTAAATGAAAATAGAAAGAACACCCAAATATGAAATATGGTTAGGGTTTTCATATTGGTATTAATAAAACTAAAAACTGAAAGAAGACCCAACACATCTCTAAATGAAAATAGAGAGCACCCAAATACATATACATAGTAATAAAAAAATATATCCAAATATATATTTATCATAACAAAATTTTCTTAGATCAAACGGTATAAGCTCAACTCTTATATTCAAGTTTAAATATTTTGTACCAAAATATACAATTTTATATTTAATTTTAAGCTCTGTTATTCTCATGGTCCCTCCATAATGCACTACTAAAATGCTCAAATCCCTAGCTCTACTATTCTTACGGTCTCTTCATCATGCATTTATGAAATGCTCAAAATCCTAGCTCTACTATTCATATAGTCCCTCCATTGTGCGTTATTAAAATGCTCAAAGTGTCGAAATGGGATATGGATTTTTTCCATAGTCTTTATATATTTTTGTTAATTGATACCTTAAGAGGATAGTTTATAACCACCCTCTTAGGTTTTCATAAACCACCCTATTAGAACTAAGAGGATAGTTTATAACCACCCTCTTAGGTCACCCTAATATGGTGATTTAAAACTACTATCTTAAGGAGACCTAAGAGGGTGATTATCCTAAGAGGATGGTTTTTAAACACTCTATTAGGATCTATTAATACGGTATTTTACGATGCTACAAAACCACCTTACTTTAGCCATTGTTAAAGCCCTTTTTGGATATAGTGTATGTTTAACCTGATCTAAAATAATAAGAAGTATTAAGGTTAGTTACAAGTCACAAGGTTGTTTTAACCATAACAATGTTAGTTGTAGCATGTAGGGATTACATATTACAATAATAGAATAATTAAAATTTAAATGTAAAATAATTAAAGGTAATCCTATACAAGAATACATCATATAATGGTAGCCTTTTTCATAAATCAAGTTATGCTTTCAATAACAGCTCATAACTTGAATTAAGGGTCCAAGGGTAGAAGGAAATAGTAACAATAATATCCTCCTCCCCATCATGGATACTCTATTGGGCATCTACACTAGATGAAGTCTATCTTGATCCCATAGTCATTTAGAAAACAATTACTACAAAAAGATTTTTGCACAATAATATTTTTATCTTTTAACATAGTCATCATTGATAATATGAGATACTCACGTACATATACAAATAACACCTCCACTAAGAATCCTTATAAAAAATATAAATGAAGACAACCTTCAATAGTTGTACAAGAAAAATCTGAGAAACATAGTAGTCCCTTTGACAACATGGATTACCTTGTTTGATATTTTCATTTATATTTTAGTTCACTTGCTTTCTATCACTAAGAGAGTTTTTGCATGGATATATTTATGGAAACATCCATTGTAAAATTCTAGGAGTACATGGATAAATATTATAATGTATAAGAGATAATAAAATATTGTATCTTCATAAAAATATGAATCAATAGCCCAAAGGAGGAAGAAATATTAACTAAAGCATATTTTAAATACTTTTTCTATATACCTCCAAAGAACTATTGTTTTTTTCAGTTGTTATTCTATACACGTATTTTAAGAAATGAATATAAGCAATTCATCAACTAAAATCTTAAACATAAAATATAAAGGATAATATAAGGATATATATTATAGGAACCCATACACATGACAAATAATCATTGTATTATCCATATATAAGGATCTAAACACTTTGATACAATGAATGGATTGGTGGGGGGTATTTATACCAATTCCAAAATTCCAATTACATAAATACATTTAACGTAAGTTAACATAACAAGAGGGGTATTAGTTACAAGGTATAGAGATCTATAAATTACATAATTAAATGATACAATAAAGTAAGTATATTTGTAAAATGATTGTTTATAGGCCTATATAGTATTACAACATATAATGAAAAGGTTATAAAATCCAACTAAGTGTCTATTATTTACAAGCTCAATATATAGGCTCTGAAGGCCCAAAATACATAACCAAACCCACCAAATCATGGATTTGATCCTAAAATACTTAACCATAAGATACAATAGTGCAAAGGATAATGCACGTAACTTCTAAGCTAAGATAGAAGGAAAATATACTAACTAGAAGATCCTTTAGCTAACTAGAAGATCCTTTAGCTAACATGAAGTTCACTCTTCCTACTTTGAGTTCACACTTCCTAACACACACTCCAAAGTGAAAAATAGTGCACACAAGTGTATGTGAGAAGGAGACTCACTTACAATATTAATTTGCAATAAATAAACTATGCAAACCTAGCTAGGAACTAAATAGAGGGTTCAGATGAGAGATCTAACATCAATCCTCATCATGTCGCCCCACAATATAAGCATTGGCCTCCAATACATTCAGAAGAGTAGAAAACTCATGGGACATCTGATGAAAAGAAATTCAATGATCTTGATGCGGTAGTTGTCCTCGTTGAGCCACAAGATACGAGGTGGTAGACCCCTGGTGAGTTTGTTGAGTCTTCGTGTCATAGATATGATTGGAATCCAATGATAACTAAGAATCAAGAACCACGTCCATAGGATGACTGATAGCTGGTGTGGTCTCCAATGTAGAGTCAAAGTACAACTTCAAAAGATCTACATTGATGACATCATGAATCCCCAAGTATGTGGGAAGATCAAGGTGAAAATAGTTCTCCGAAACATACTGAAGGATAGTATAATGCCCATAGCAAATCGGTTTGATTTTACTATGAGTCTTATCAGTAAAATGTCGCTTGTCAAGATGCAACCATACTTTGTCACTAACCTGAAATGGATGAAGAATTTGATGTCGATCCATGGCATTTTTTTGCTACTACTGTGTCTTTTGCAAAATCTCAATCACCTTTGATTGAGGATTGTGCAAGTGCTAAATAAATGAGCGTGCCTTGTCTTGCTCCTTTTGAATATGTGAAGTGATAGCATAATGCAAAGACAAACGTAACTCATAAGGTGCCAAGGGCTGAAATCCCAAACAAACCTCAAAAGGTGAGTGACCTGTAGAAGAATGTAGTGCCCTATTGTAGGCATTCTCAATATGAGTGAGACTCAAGTCCCACTTTACTGGTGAAGTGTGATGATAGATTCGCAAAATTTGCACAAGTGTATGGTTTATCACTTCAGTCTGCCCATAGGATTGTGGATGATAGGCGATGGAAAAGTTAAGGGAAACTCCCAAAATTTTCCATAAAGAATGCCAAAAGTGACCTAGAAAGCGTGAATCATGATCAAATATAATGCTGGTAGATAGACCAAAGGATCACCAAATGCTATCAAAGAACAATTGGGCTAAGTCTGCTACAAAACAGGTCTTGCGACATGGAATATACTTAGCCATTTTACTGAATCTGTAAACCACCACGAACACACAATCATGTTGTCACACTGTCATGGGAAAACCACTAACAAAATCCATAGAAATTCTTTTCCAAGGACATGAAGGAATGGGTAAAGGAATGCCTAAACCAAACTTCCTATTAGCTGGTTTTGAGCGACAAAAAACTGCACACTATTTGAGAAATCTCAACACATCCCTTTGAATTTTAGGCCAATAGAAAAATATTTGCAAGTGATGAAGTGTTTTGTGCTTCCCAAGGTGACCACAATAAAGTGTTGAATTAGCTTGTGTAGACACCAAAATAGCACCAATCCGATTATGTGATTGCAAACACTGATCGCTTTGACAAACACAGCCCCCAGGGTAGCCCTCAGAGGTCAAACAGTGGTCCTAACCACTTTCATAGCAATTTTGTAAGGTCAAGAGGCAATTTGGTGCATTTAGACACTTTTCTCAGTATCCATATCACCCAAGGATGAATTCAAAATGGAATCTGTCTCACCTAGAGACGAATTCTGAATTCGTTTATGGTAGGGAAAAATTCTAGGTTTAACGGGCAAAAAGAAGAATGGCGCCAAGTGGCAGCCAAAGACAGTCAGTTGATGACTCCTGCCTCGCACGCATGTGTGGGTGGGAAAATAGGCCATTAGAGGACTATCACAAGGGTAGTTATGAAAGCCCAAGTCATGGAGGACTCCCCTCCCTCATGGGAAGACATGACCGCCACATGGCACCTATGACCAACACCCTCCCTTGCGAAAGAGATTAGTGGATGTGAGAAGGTGAATCAAAAAGATGCAAGTGGGTAATCAATCGGACAACACTTCATTGCTTGAAATCGCCTCCAATCTATCCTTTTTGGGTGATAAAAGTCCCACATTTTATAGACCCATGGGGTCTCTTTTGAGAGGGAAGCATAAGCGCCATGTGTTGGTCATAGGTGCCATGTGGCGGTCATGTCTTCCCATGAGGGAGGGGAGTCCTCCATGACTTGGGATTTCATAACTGCCCTTGTGACAGTCCTTTAATGGCCTATTTGCCCACCCACACACACATGTGAGGTAGGAGTCATCAACTGACTGTCTTTGGCTGCAACTTGGCACCATTCTTCTTTTTTCCTGTTAAACCTAGAATCCGTCTCACCCAGGGACGAATTCTAAATTCGTCTCTGGTAGGGACGAATTCCAAGTTTAACGGGCAAAAAGAAGAATGGCGCCAAGTGGCAGCCCAAGACAGTCAGTTGATGACTCCTGCCTCGCACGCGTGTGTGGGTGGACAGATAGGCCGTTAGAGGACTGTCACAAGGGCAGTTATGAAAGCCCAAGTCATGGAGGACTCCCCTCCCTCATGGGAAGACATGACCGCCACATGGCACCTATGACCAACACATGGCGCTTATGCTTCCCTCTCAAAAGAGACCCCATGGGTCTATAAAAGGTGGGACTTTTCTCACCCAAAAAGAATAGAGATTGGAGGCGATTTCAAGCAACGAAGTGCTGTCCGATTGAATACCCACTTGCATCCTTTTGATTCACCTTCTCACATCCACTAATCTCTTTTGCAAGGGAGGTTATTGGGTGGCTTTTGGAAGCGTGGATCCAACCCAAATCCAACATTTGACCACCTTACACCACCAATTTGCAGACATCCCAATCCTAAGAGGTTTTGGGCCCATCCCTAGTGGATTGGCGCCAAGATCAAGTGCCAACGGTGGGAGGCCCACTTGGGCACCCCCGCACTTTCTAAGTTTTATTCTAAAAGCATTCTAGATTATTGTTTCAGGTTGCATCTCATGTTATTCTATTTGGTTAACTCATAGCTTCAATTTCATAACATTTTGATCAGATTTTATCATGCCTTTTGTCGCTTTGTTGTCCTACTAACTTGCAGGTGGCGATATCGAATTCCCGAGGATAGAGGCCAAATTGGGAGAATCCGACCATCTGGGTCATCCCAAAATGGCCCCAATTACATAACCCCTCTATTTGCAGGTGTTTTGGAGGTCTCGGGAGTCGACATTGGAGCGGTGTCGCTTCGGCTTTTCCAACACAGTAGAATTCGTCCCACCCAGGGACGAATAGCAGTCAGAATTCGTCCTGCCCAGGGACGAATTCCAGTTGAAGGCAGATTGGCCGACTGTCTCAATGGCAGTGGCCCTCTGGTGATGTCTTTTGTCCTCTGTCAGGTTTTCAGGTCATTTAGAGTCATTTTGTCTATCGATTTCAGGCAAATGTTTACATGCATCTTTTGGCGATTTTAGAGAACAAACACTTATTATTTGCAGCAGGTGCTACCGACATCTTCGTTGTTTCTTTGTTCGTAGGAGGAGCAGCAGAGGTTAAGGACTCATCAACATCAGCGGCGGCATCATCTTGGCCCGCCCATTTCAAGTGTGGGCACGCGGAAAGAGGAACCTTAAGTCTCGATTGTAATCAAATTCTTTTAACGCTCCTAGCCCCCGAAAAGGGAGGAGGCGTCTTTGTAAGAGAGATCAAGAGAGTTTAATGAAAGGGTTGTGTTTTCTCCATTTGCTTGTATCTCATTTCAATGCGTCTCTTTCATTTCATGCATTCTACATTTCTAGGACTTAAGCGTATTTGATTTTGAATGCATCGCAATTAGTGTTTCCTTTGCCCGAAATCTCGTGCTTTCAGTGGCGATCACGGTGGGACCCTGTTCCCTGGTTTTTAAGATCATAGAAACTGATTAAATTTTTGTGTTTTGTGCTTGACAGGTACATTTTTTTGTTGCAGACTATTATTCGTCTCTGACTGTGATGAATTCTTTACTGTAATTCGTCTGACCCTGAGACGAATTCAAATTCGTCTCTGGCAGGGACGAATTCTGTTCTGAAATTCGTCTCACAGAGGGACGAATTCCTGCCTGTGGATTTTTAGAGCAAAAATTCAGAAGCAACCGGTCCAGGTAGAGAAGAGGTAGGGATTTTTATAATCTCTGTTAAATTTTTCTGTTTTTGTTCCTGTTCCTTTGATTGTTTTCATTTTATCCTGCATGCTTAGGGAAAGTCATTTATGCTTGTTTCATTTTCGCTAAATAAAATGAATCCCACACACTTCACGCAATAACTTTAAACCAAGGAGCTGGTCGTAAGACCCCAGCCCTTGAGCAAGACCAACGGTGGGTTCATCACCACCTTGGCTTAGCTTTGCATCCATTTCCCCGATTGTCACTCGTTGTTAGGCGTAAATCCTGACGAAAGCTGACCGAGTGTCGCTGGGGTGATTCCCATGCGCGCGAGGATAAGTCTTCTATGGTAGGTGCCATTAACAGGACAATCCCCCTTTCGTACCACCTACGTACCATGTACCTTCTGCTCTCACGTACCTATAGTCTCCCTCTCGTAAGGGCGGGTATATAGAGAGGTTGGTATATCGGCTTGGTTGGTATATTGAAGGGGCGACCATTTTGGGAGTTATATGAGCCTTCATTATGCATTTAAACGTTCTTCAAAAACATTCAAAAACAAAACAAAACATCAAAATGCACTAAACCAGTCTAGGACACACCATTAAATCTTTAAAAGAGATAATCACTGTTTGTGTATGTGTGTGTTCATTTCTGCTTAGTGTAACAAAAAGAAAAATCATCATAAACAAAAGATAAAAATCTACGCATTTTGTCATTTTCTCCAAAAGCTCCAAGGATTCCCGTAATCGCTTGGTCACTCCAAAATGCCCCAAAGGTGTCCATGAACCCTTTGGTCAACCCAAAATCACCCCAAATGTGCCCATAAGTGATGCGGGAGCATCCAACAAAATTTAGGAAATTTTACTTTTTTTTCCTAAATTTTAGTGCATCTTGCCGGGGCCATAACTTCTCAACCGTAGCTCCGATTGACTTGAAATTTTACAGGGAGTTAGTTGGGATAATTTTAAACAAATATGATTCCCTAGAATCCTATTTGCCCAGAAAAGTCAGTTTTTGGGGCCAAATTCCATCATCTAGTGCCCCGAAATTAGGTTCTAAAATTGCGTGCCCAATTTTTTACACTTTTTGAGCTGTTCGGATGTCAATATCTCCTAATGTATTTAGAGCTAGGACTTGAAACTTCATTTTTATCTTATCTACTATAAGAGGGATGCACACGCCAATTTTGGGCCCCATCTGACTCATTTTAATTTTTAGGGTTTTCTAGAGAGACATCGTCATGGTGCTCACCCGTAGCCAAGCCCAATCACGGGCGGAGGCTGTGGGGAATGTCCAAGGAGGCACGAGTCATCTCCGTTACAATCCCAAGGATTTGGTCATACCACCTTGGTGACCTAACACACAAGGCAGACCCCTCCACACCTTAACGGATAGGGACTATAGGGGCACCCCTTCTAAGAGCACTTTTGTTCAGCATAGCACGTAGCACACACCCTTCCATGAGGGGTACATTCATAGGAGAGCTCCCTTAGATGTTCGCTATGAGTGGTCACCACGCGATGAAGTGATAGAGAGGCACACTATCCATTTGGAGGGACAACGTGGATATGGCATCCCTTCTTTACCTCCCATCAGAACAGAAAGACAAAATCCAGAGCGCAGGGCTCCTTACACAGGGCGAGCTAACTCCGCCCGCCCCTTTCAAACCCATGAAAGGGAGTACGAGGAAGATCATCGCATTCCTCAGAGACAACATACAGTGCGGGAACCTTGCGCTTCTGCACCAGCTGGATATCATGATCATACATCGAGGCCAGAGCCTCGAGTAAATGTCGCCTACCTCGACAGAGGGAAGCGACCCATTGAAATTTTAGATCATCAAGATCGAGGCAAACACATAGGAGAAACATTCCAACCTCCTGAGAAAAATAGGGTAGACCAAATTGACCCGATAGTCGCCAGACATGCCACCCGTCAAGCCCAAATCACGCGGCTTAAACAAAGTCATCAGGAGATAGAGTATCGACACCGCTTGGATAGAGAGCGCATGCAACGCGAAGCGGATGAGTTACGCTATGAACTACCTGAGAGGGGGCCAACCCCTCGCACCCAAAGAGCCAAACAATATGAGAGGCATAATCCGTTGGTGCAGGATGGGTCTCCACGACCTCGTCAAGCTTTGCCTCTGAGACCTTATAGACCCGAGAGGGAGGCCACTCCCCGAAACAATGATGGGTACCTTCAGCAAGGATCCAATCAGGGTTATAGGTCTCGCCCAGAGACTCCTCAAGAATTTTATGAGGAGTACGAACCAGAAATAGAACATGCTGAAACTCCCCATCAAGGCGGGAGGGCTGCCAATCGACCACCCCTCCATAGGCCTCCAGTCTTCCATAACGCACAACGGGAGCAAACAAAAGAGGAGGAGATAAAATCTTCAGATGCATACAAAGCGCTATTAGAGCGTTTGGAGTCTATGGAGACAAAAACTTCTGGGCATCAAAAGCCCACGTTACGTCAACTCCACAGTCATCCAGTGCATCCCTCGGTGCCAACACCTCTTTACCCCGAACACTTCAAGTTGCCTCAATTGGCAATCTTTAAAGGTGAAGAGGACGCACAAGAACATGTCACAAGGTTCCTAAGTCAATGCTTCGGCATCCAAGATAATGACGCATTGTTGCTTAGGACATTCATAACCACATTCGTAGGCCCTGCCTCGGATTGGTTCACACAATTACCCAAACACAGCATAAGCAACCTAGATCAATTAGTAGATGCGTTTCTTGAACGCTTTGCCTTCAACACAAGGAAGAAGGCATCACTGAGTGATCTGGCTAGCCTCAGGAAATTTGAGGAAGAAACAATGGCAGCATACGGGAATCGATGGAGAGCTTTGCTTTCTAAGTTACCCTACCGTCCCCCTATGTCTGATCTCACACAGATGTTCGCAAAAAGTTGCTTGAAATCGATCTCTGGGCTATTGCAGCTACAGCAATACGCCAGCTTAGAAGAAGCTTTGGCGCAAGCCAGAGTTATAGAAGAGATCAAAATAGGCGAAGGCGCAATCGCCAAGCCTAAAAAGAAAGAGTGGAATAAAACCACTAAGACCGGGACAACGCAATCACAACACGCTGCGGTTAACCAAGTTGCGATAAATGTTCCCACGCCTGTGCAAGAAATGCAGCCCCAAAAGGCTAATTACCAGGCAGTGCCTCCTGGTTATGAAAGAGATAATAGAAGGCAGGAGCAGAATCAGCAGCGTCGCCCTAGGCGACAATTCACCCCTTACACGGAGTCCAGGGACTCCCTATTTGACCGCTTGTCAGCGGCAAATTTAGTCACTCTGCCAGAAATCCAAACTATAGACCCTAACGCTCCTAAGCCTAGGGGATACAGAGAGGAATTGTATTGTAGATTCCATAGGCGCAGAGGACACGACTTGAATGGATGCTGGAAATTCAAAGAATTAATCCAAGATTTGATCGACAATAGAACATTGGCCGTGGACAACCCCATAGCGCCAAATAATCAACAAATGGGGGTATTCAAGGACCCTTTGCCTGCCCACGAAGCACAGGCAAAACCTCTCCAGATTAACGAGGTGCGACAGAATCTTCCCATGCAAGGATTTGTGGGAATGATTAGTATAGTGACAAGGAACAAAAAGTACCCAGCAGTTGCCCCCGAGGTAGCTACGAGGGAAGTTCCGACAACATCGCAGCCTCAACAATGCCCAACGCAGTTGCCTCCGCCTAGACCCGAGGTCACGATACGGACCAAACTCACGCAGAGTTTGCGGACCACATCGGCTAGGCTGTCCATTTACGAGCTTATTCAACAGTCCAACACCCCATAGGGAAGCTCTTATGGACATTTTAAAAGCCATCGAATTACGGCCTCACGAAGCAAATTCTTTCAACAACTTCGTGGGACATGTGAAACGATGTACGGAGCCGGTCATCACCTTCGGAGAAGATGAAGTCAAAACAATATCGAATGACATGGCAGATCCACCCCTGCACGTTATCGCGCGGGTCAACGGGATCCCGTACAAGAGAGTGTTGGTAGATATCGGCTCGTCCGATGAACATCATTACCACTGCAGCCTTAAAACATTTGAAGCTTGCCGACCTCTCACATCACAGACCTCCACGTACACACTGCGAGCTTTCAACGATGCAATATGCTCGACAGTCGACACCATTGTTCTGCCTTTCCAGGTAGGACAAAAGACAATACCTACATTGTGCCATGTGTTGGAAGGCGAGATGGCTTATAATATACTGCTAGGGCGGCCTTGGATCAGGGACATGAAGTGTGTCCCTTCGATCGCTCACCAGTGCTTAAAGTATGCTTTTGAAGGAGAAATACATGTAGTCCCAATGGACTTAGAGCCCTTCAAGTATTGCAATGCGGTACAATTCATGCCTCAATCGACCCTCCCTTCAACGCATTTGGATTTCCAGTTAAATCCATCTAAACGGGGTCCAATACCGCGAGCACCACCGGTGACCAAATCAACAAAATCCCAGCCAGGTGAGTCTTCATCATCTGCTCCTTCATTATCAACGCCACTTGCCATGGCCAAACAGAAGGACAAGGGAAAACAGATCATGGAAGAGGCTCAGCCCCTAGAAGAGGGGTTGCCCACAATTTCAATGGTATCAACAGAAGAAACACCTCACACAGCGAGGCGGAGACTCCTAAAATGCCGAACATGGAATGGACTCAGGAAGGACTCCCGTTTCCTCCCACCCAATCATCAACAATCACTATCGAAATGGCCAATACGGGCCTGGGGGAGTATTTAGTGCAAAATGTTGTGGCAACCCCCGCATTGGAGTCAGTACAAGACATGGGGAGACCTCGCCTTCCCATAGGGACAGTTGTTCCTCTAGGCTACCCACCAAACCAGACAAATTTTGTGTATGGGGGCCTTGATCATGGTCTTGAACCATGCAAACAAAAGGAAGCAGACGAAGAGCCTTTTGTTGAAAACATCAACTATCTCGTCAAACCCGGAATTTGCCCTAAAATATCTCGGCCAATGCAATTGGCATGGATACGGGGCTAGGCGGGATATGAGCAAGGGATGCGTGTCCTTTGCCAACCAAGATACCAGATGCCATATGATAAGTCAGGAGTAGGGTTCAACCACCCCCTACCCTTAGACATCTTGGTCGAAAATATGCAAGGCCTAGAAATAGGCAACAAGGGGGGATTGGCACCAGATCTTTATGCCAACCCGAATACAGAATATACATTGGGAGATTACCTCCCATGGTCAACAAACACCCTTGGCAACAGTAGTAATCCCTCTCCTTTGCTAGAGAGAGGCGAGAGTTCGGAGATTAATCCTCAAAGAGAACATCAACGGCTTCCGGACATCTTTTTGAAGCTATTCCCCTTAGAGGTTCCAGCTGAACCAACACAGTGTCAAGAGAATCGGGTCCCTCCACCAAGAGTGGAACAACCACAATGGGACCGGATTAACTTGCTGGAACAAGGAGAGCCCTCAACGTCGCAAGCAATAGTTGCTAAAGGGAATGAACATTTTTGGGTCTCCGAAAGTGATTCAGAAGATGAGACTGAGATGGACTATCTCAGACATGCGCGACGGCATCACCGCCCTTTAACTCATGAAGATCTAATGGGACAGATGGGCATACTACTAGGGCATGAATGGTGGGTAGACCCAGCAAGGTGGGACCAAGTGTTGGATCCATGGCTCCAAATCCACGATGAGCACCGTCCACCCCGAGATCCCATCATGACATCAGTACCAAGGGAAGACCCCGTCTTCCTATCAACACATAGGGCCGATCCGTTCATGCCCGTACCTCCAGAGCCAGATCCAGAGCGCAAAGACCATCAAGTAGGGGTACCTCTATCCCTTGAAGAACTCAAACCAAAAGCTCCAAGGATTATCGCAATCACTTGGTCAACCCAAAAGCTCCAAGGATTATCGCAATCACTTGGTCACCCCAAAAGCTCCAAGGATTATCGCAATCACTTGGTCACCCCAAAAGCTCCAAGGATTATCGCAATCACTTGGTCACCCCAAAAAGCTCCAAGGATTATCGCAATCACTTGGTCACCCCAAAAATCTCCAAGGATTATCGCAATCACTTGGTCACCCCAAAAAGCTCCAAGGATTATCCAATCACTTGGTCACCCAAAAAGCTCCAAGGATTATCGCAATCACTTGGTCACCCCAAAAAGCTCCAAGGATTATCGCAATCACTTGGTCACCCAAAAAGCTCCAAGGATTATCGCAATCACTTGGTCACCCCAAAAAGCTCCAAGGATTATCCAATCACTTTATCACCCAAAATCTCCAAGGATCTTGTCACCCAAAAACTCCAAGGATTATCCAATCACTTGGTCACCCCAAAAGCTCCAAGGATTATCGCAATCACTTGGTCACCCAAAAGCTCCAAGGATTATCGCAATCACTTGGTCACCCCAAAAAGCTCCAAGGATTATCGCAATCACTTGGTCACCCAAAAAGCTCCAAGGATTATCGCAATCACTTGGTCAAACCCCAAAAAGCTCCAAGGATTATCGCAATCACTTGGTCACCCAAAAAGCTCCAAGGATTATCGCAATCACTTGGTCAACCCAAAAAGCTCCAAGGATTATCGCAATCACTTGGTCACCCAAAAAGCTCCAAGGATTATCACAATCACTTGGTCAACCCAAAAGCTCCAAGGATTATCGCAATCACTTGGTCAACCCAAAAAGCTCCAAGGATTATCGCAATCACTTGGTCACCCCAAAAGCTCCAAGGATTATCGCAATCACTTGGTCACCAAAATGCTCCAAGGATGTCCACAATCACTTGGTCAAAAATAAAAAATAATCAAAAACAACAAAAATTTGCATCTCATTTCTAGGCATACTCAAATTCATCAATAGAGAGCTCTTCTCGCACCTCATCTTCATATTCACAAAAATCAATCCATCAAAAATACAAAAATATGTAGCTGCATTAAGCATTGCATCCATACATTGCATATTTGTGGTCGTATAGGTCAAAGGCACCATAGGCTATAATTTTCCCCCATAAACCATCTTTCCACAAACTTCCATCCATTTACAAAAACAACAAAAACACCATGCATTGCTTTTACCACACTAGAGTCAGTGGTCTTTTAATGTATCAAGAGTTTTCGTGATTCAGTCATCATTTTGCTCTTTAGCTATGTAATGTATCAAGTCAGACAGATTTTACGAAGGTAGAGTTACACTTGAAATACACCTTGTTACGTAACATCCCAACACAAATTAAAACACATAAAACAATTCCTAAGTTGTGTGAACGAAAGATGAAACCTGCACAGTAATCCAGGTCACCAAAAGCGAAACGGTTATCTTGCTCATCCCCCTGTGTGAATGACCCCAAGAATGCTGAGAGTTGGCAAAAGGACAAGCATCCTCCCTACCCAATTCCCTAAGAATCCCTAGTTCTCAATAGTTGCAAAACATCAAAAATTTGCAAAATGTCAAAAATCAAATATTTGACATCCTACAGTGCACACATCAAACGGCACAAACGATAGTGATTTTCATCACTCCATATCCCCAATCCCTTGCTCAAAAGAAAAACAAATCAAAATAAACAGTGATCTTATCACTACAAACGAGCAAGTATCCCAATACAATTGAAGAAAAGAAGGGAGTTGAACTTGAATCCCTGGAACTCTCAGCATTCTAAAAGGTCATAAGGCAAGCCTCAATACCGATTTGGTTGATAGCCTATCGATAACTGGCGGTAAACCTCTCGCATGACGATATATCTGTCACATTAACTTGCGTACAGATCAATGTTTGCATGTGGATGAGCTAGCTTATGGCATCCTGGATAACACCGTAGATTAATCTAACTAAATACAACAAAGGAGTTAGTGGAGCTAATTAGGTGATCCTCGATACGAGTTCGGTTGAAAGCCCATCTGGCACTGGCGGTATCCTGATAAATACCACAATAATGAACTCAATTGCACACACAGGGATGTGAAATAGCTTGGTCAAAAACAAGTCTGATTCATACCTTGTTCAAAAGTCTTGTAAGACAAAGTACAGTCATGGCTAGTGAGTTAAAACTGTCTGAATCTCAGAAAACCTTAGCTACATTTCTAAACCAACTGCGCTACTTTTCATCCTTACAATACCATCAGAAAATACAAAAAGAGAAAAACCATAGCTACATATACAATGTCATGCAATCGCATAAAAACAAAAATAAAAAGCATCCTAAAACAGTCTATGGTGCCATAGCCAAACATCACAAATTTCATTCATCCATTTCATTTCGCATATCACATAAAAATCAAAAACATTTGCATTCATCATTTGCATAAGCATTCATCAAAATAAATAAACATGCATAGTCATTAGCCATCATGAATAAACATCAGATCATCACATGTAAATAACCAAAATAAAACCGATATATATATATATATATCGTCAAAAAAATGCCCGCAGGCTACAAAACTGGTCCTCAGACCCAGCAATCATATCCAAAAACCCAACCTAAGGCGTCGACCACCATGATCACGCAGGATCGGTGCGACGAGAACTACCCCCCATGGTGTGGGTCCTATGGGACCCTATAGGGCGGCTACTACTAGCCCCCGCATCATGCCTGCTACCGCCTCCCTCATCTAATCGTCGGCGACGAGATGATGCTGACTGCTCAGTCGCACTATCCCTCATCCGACATGAAGATCCACTACCCGAGGGCTCAGGTAGCCGCCCACCAAGGCGGATGACCTCCCTCTCCAAGTCTATCCGGTGCCGACACCACTCTGCCTCTCGTCGATGATAGTAAGACACTGCATCATCGCACTGTGCCAGAACCCTATCCCGCTCTGCTAGCTGGGCCCGCAAAAGATCCCTCTCCCGTAGCGCGTCCCCAGCTCCAGATCCCGTATCCGTAGTAGCTCTGTCAGTCACGCAATCTCAGCGCATACCTCAGACTCCATCTCCTCTGTATCTGCTCGACGAACAGGACCCTCTGGAAAAGCAGCCTGCTCTGGCTCCCATTGCTCCTCCACATCCTGCATGTCCGGCTGATCCGGAGCACCAAAATCAACATCCTCATTCCCCACATCCACCATGTCCGCATCATCCAACGGACCTCCCCAATCATCCCCGCTGCCTCACCACCCTCCACTACCGCCTCCGTGCCTCCTAGTGGCCCCTCCCCTCTCCATCGCCGTAGCACCCACCACGAGTCATACTCAGTGGTAGTCCCGACGTCATCTACGTCCGGGACGTCAATCACCACATCTGACTCCTCGCCCAATGGCACGGTGACCGGTGGATCTAGAGCCCTCTCATCTCCCCAGTGTCGATAGACCACGGGCTCACCAGGCAACCCCTGGCGCACCCCAAACTATCGTGTAACCCGGCTATATGAGAAGAACTCATGCTCGGTCCCGTGCCGCCCGATCAACCACCGCTCCCTACGTACCCGTCGGAGCCACTCTCCAGCCTCCGGCCAGGCTGGACAGTCCCGATAAGGGTGCCAAACCACCTCCCCTAGAGTGAGCCGAGAGAAGGCATCAGTATAGTGCTCTACAGCACCTGCCCATCGCCGACTCTGCCCCTGCTCCGTAGACCGCCGCCACAAAACTGCATAGCCTATCTCCACATCATCCATCATCGCCCGAGTCATCCATGGTAACCCGGTCGGCCTCTCAACTGCTATGTGCTGCCAACCCCAGCACTGCAACAGATAACTGCAGCTGACCCCCTTCTGCTATCGACAACGGACCCCATACAACTCCCCGTAGAGCTGTGCCAACAATGTCTGTCCCCATCTCAAAATCAGCGGTGCCTCTATCGGGCACTCTACCAACTGCCACACCAAATCCAGCAGGTTCCACGGGAACCTCGCACCTGACGAATCAGGTAGAAGCATGTTAGAAATGAGGCCCATCAAGAATGCGTGCCTCACTCCTAACACCCCCCTCTCCTGCCACCAGCCAACCAAAATCCCGCCAGCCTGGCAGTCCACCTCGGCTGTCTCCACTGGGTTCGTTACACCCAACCGCCCCCCATGCCCAAAGCATCTCGTAAGTATAGCAGTCCGCTGATCACGCGGCGATGTCCTAATGGGCAGTCCATCTATCGGAATCCGAAGCAACCGATAGACATCCTCCAAAGTCACAGTCATCTCCCCTGTCGGGAGATGGAACGTGTTGGTCCACGGATCCCAAAGTTTGATCAGGGCCATCAGATAGGCCTGATCCGGGACCACAAGCTCCAGTCGAGACACCTGCTTGAGCCCAAGGGCATCAAGCCATTCCCAATCATCATCAGTCAGTGCACCCCGCGCCTCAGTAAAAGCGGTAGGTACACGGTACCGGCTCCTAACCTGCAAAAGAAAACAATTCAACAAAAAAAAATTAAAAATCATGGAAAAGAACTGTACAACAATAACAAAAGCAAAAAAAAAAAACAAAAAAAAACAAACCTTCAGTTCCAAGATTTCTAATCTTAACTGATTAATTCAAAAACAGAATAAAAAGAAAATTCAAAAACAAAAAAAAAAATACGTCTTAGGGTTTACGTTCCGTTATCCTAGGGTTTAGTCGTAAGCAAAATTCTTTGCCTAGGTTTTACATTACGTTTAATTGTACAATAAGTCTTAGTTGTCTTCAATCCAGTTTCAGGGTTTAAGTTTTAAAACACATTTTGAAAAACAGCATCACAAAAACAATTAAATAAAACAAGTGCAAATTTAAACAAAAATAAACTCTAGGAGACACTTACAGGTTTCGCCTCGGCTCCGCCGCTCGAACCAGTTTGTGCACTCATGATGGCAGAGAGAATTCCAGCAGCGCTTCGCTTCGCAGAATTACCTCCTCCTCCCAGAGCTCCAAAATCGCAAGAAAAAAAATGACACAAATGAGCCCAAATTCAAGTTTTGGCCCTTAAATAGACCTTTGAGCTGGAATTCGTCCTTGACTGGGACGAGCGCTCTGGTTAGCGCTCGTCCCACCCAGGGATGAATTCTAGCTGGAATTCGTCCCACCCAGGGACGAATTCAGGCCAAAACTTCAAAAACATCAAAAAATGATCAAAAATGCACTAAAAACAGACAATAAATTTGCCCGATAGGAGTGCTACTGCACCTGACATCCAGGGCATACAAAATAGACATTGGAGTCACAAATTATCACTATCCTACTCCCTAAGAAGGCTACCATAGCCGGACCGCTCCACGGGAAGACGGATTTCCGATAATTTAATCCCCAAATGGTGTCACAAAAAAAACAACAAAAACAACAAATAAATGCAACACAAAAACACAGCAATAAGCATTGCCGGACACAAGTGCTCTTGCACTTAACCTCTAGGCAAATAAATTCGATGTCGGGGTTCAAATTCTCACTCTCCTACTTCCCCAAGAAGGCTACCATAGCCGGACCGCTCCACGGGAAGATGGGTTTTTGATGATTTCACCCCATTATGGCATCACCAAAAGGGTTAACACCCACCAAAAATAGGTCCAAATGTTGGAAAAATTGCACATGCTTAAACGGTAAACACATCTAAAGGCACCCTTGCACAAGTCATCTTGGGTCAAGCGACTCGTCGCTTTTCTCATGAAGGTCATTCCCTCATCGATTCGTCGCTTGAGGGGGTAGTCACACTTAGTCACCAATCAACAATCACACACCCAATTAAGGAAAACGACATGCATTCAAAGAATCATTGACAAAGACAATTACGCTCCTGCTTGGGGCGAGTAAACAAGCAACAATCAAATCAATCAAACACTTGGCATTTCGTGAATCATGAACACAAGGTTCCCCCGAGGATAAAAGGTTGCGCCCTTTGCCTAATCATGACTGATCAATGTCCAAGCTCAAGTCACACCTCACCAAAATAGGTTAACACTTGAAATCAAACTCCTTAGCTCGTCGGAAGCAAGGATTCAAGAATGCATGCCCTTTCCATGCTTGGGGCATCAAAAGTTGGTTAGGTTACCAAGAAACCCTAATCATTAGTGCTTTGGTTATCTATTTTTGCTCGCCGCTGCGCTATGCACAGCGCATCCCAAAAAGGGGCATCTGTAGACACCAAAACAGCACCAATCCGATTATGTGACTGCAAACACCGATCGCTTTGACAAACACAGCCCCCGGGGCAGCCCTCGAGAGGTCAAACAGTGGTCCTAACCACTTTCATAGCAATTTTGTAAGGTCAAGAGGCAATTTGGCACATTTAGACACTTTGCTCAGTATTCGTCTCACCCAGGGACGAATACTAACTGGGATTCGTCTCACCCAGGGACGAATTCTGAAATCGTCTCTGGTAGGGACGAATTCCAAGTTTAACGGGCAAAAAGAAGAATGGTGCCAAGTGGCAGCCAGGGACAGTCAGTTGATGACTCCTGCCTCGCACGCGTGTGTGGGTGGGAAGATGGGCCGTTAGAGGACTCTCACAAGGGTAGTTATGAAAGCCCAAGTCATGGAGGACTCCCCTCCCTCATGGGAAGACATGACCGCCACATGGCACCTATGACCAACACATGGCGCTTATGCTTCCCTCTCAAAAGAGACCCCATGGGTCTATAAAAGGTGGGACTTTTCTCACCCAAAAAGAATAGAGAGGAGGCGATTTCAAGCAACGAAGTGCTGTCCGATTGATTACCCACTTGCATCCTTTTGATTCACCTTCTCACATCCACTAATCTCTTTTGCAAGGGAGGTTATTGGGTGGCTTTTGGAAGCGTGGATCCAACCCAAATCCAACATTTGACCACCTTACACCACCAATTTGCAGACATCCCAATCCTAAGAGGTTTTGGGCCCATCCCTAGTGGATTGGCGCCAAGATCAAGTGCCAACGGTGGGAGGCCCACTTGGGCACCCCCGCACTTTCTAAGTTTTATTTTAAAAGCATTCTAGATTATTGTTTCAGGTTGCATCTCATGTTATTCTATTTGGTTAACTCATAGCTTCAATTTCATAACATTTTGATCAGATTTTATCATGCCTTTTGTCGCTTTGTTGTCCTACTAACTTGCAGGTGGCGATATCGAATTCCCGAGGATAGAGGCCAAATTGGGAGAATCCGACCATCTGGGTCGTCCCAAAATGGCCCCAATTACATAACCCCTCTATTTGCAGGTGTTTTGGAGGTCTCGGGAGTCGACATTGGAGCGGTGTCAGTTCGGCTTTTCCAACACAGTAGAATTCGTCCCACCCAGGGACGAATTGCAGTCAAAATTCGTCCTGCCCAGGGACGAATTCCAGTTGAAGGCAGATTGGCCGACTGTCTCGATGGCAGTGGCCCTCTGGTGATGTCTTCTGTCCTCTGTCAGGTTTTCAGGTCATTTGGACTCATTTTGTCTATCAATTTGGCTAAATATTTACATGCATCTTTTGGCGATTTTAGAGAACAAACACTTATTATTTGCAACAAGTGCTACTGACATCTTTGTTGTTTCTTTGTTCGTAGGAGGAGCAGCAGAGGTTAAGGACTCATCAACATCAGCGGCGGCATCATCTTGGCCCGCCCATTTCAAGTGTGGGCACGCGGAAAGAGGAACCTTAAGTCTCGATTGTAATCAAATTCTTTTAACGCTCCTAGCCCCTGAAAAGGGAGGAGGCGTCTTTGTAACAGAGATCAAGAGAGTTTAATGAAAGGGCTGTGTTTTCTCCATTTGCTTGTATCTCATTTCAATGCGTCTCTTTCATTTCATGCATTCTACATTTCTAGGACTTAAGCGTATTTGATTTTGAATGCATCGCAATTAGTGTTTCCTTCGCCCGGAATCTCGTGCTTTTAGCTTGCTTAAGAAGTGACACTCTTGGCTCACAAGGAACACAAACCTTGTCCAATTTGTAAATAAGTCCTTGCTTGATGTAGAAATATTGAAAAGGACACAAATTGGAAGAAGAAGGCTTACTTACTTGCTCAAATATTTTCCCAAAATCAAGATCTTGTGAATAATGATTAGTCCAAGTCTAAAATCCCAAATGTGAAGTAGACATTACTGTTAAAGCAAGCACGGTAGGAGGCCTACTCAAACAATCAACAACTGTATTAATCTTCCCATTTTTGTACTTGATCATCAAGTGAAATTGTTGGAGGTAAGAGGCCCACTTCATATGTCTTTATTCTTCAATTTTACTTTGATATTGTAGGAAATTGAGATTCATATGATCAGTGTGTATTAATATATATTTTCCCAAAATATAATGTCTCCAATACTTTATAGCTTGAACTAATGTATACAACTCCTTGTCATATGTAGAATAGTTCAATTTAGAAGTAGAAAAATTTTCTGAATGATAAGCAACTAGATGACCATTCTTTTTGAGCACAACACCTAAAGCAAATTTAGAGGCATCCATTTCAATCTCAAAATATTGAGAGAGGTCAAGTAAAGTTAACATAGGTGTTGTACAAAGTTTCTTTTTTAGTTTCTCAAAGGCAACCTCTTGGATTTTCTCCCAATGAAATGGAACTTTAGACTTAGTGAGATAATGCAATGGAGCTGCAAGGGTGGAATATTGAGGAATGAACTTGCGATAAAAATTCACAAGCCCTAGGAAACTCCTTAACTCGGTGAGAGTAGAAGGAGGGCACCACTTAAGTAAAACATCAACTTTAGTGGGATCTACCTGAATTCCACTTTCACTAAGCACATAACCAAGGTAAGAAATGGAAGTATTGCCAAAGGAACACTTGGAAGAATTGGCATATAATTGACTCTTTGCAAGAAGATCAAGTGTGCGATGGATATGCCCAAGGTGTTCCTCCCAAGTTTCTGAGAATACCAATATATCATCAAGATATATGATTACAAATTTATCAAGAACATCATGAAATACCTCATTCATCAATCTCATGAAGGTTACAGGAGCATTTGTAATACTAAAATGCATGACCAACCATTCAAAGAGGTGCATATTCGTCTTAAAAGTTGTCTTCCATGTATCCTCAGCTTGGATACGCTCTTGATGATATCCAATTTTGAGATCTATTTTTAAAAAGAACTTAGCTCCTTGGAGCTGATCTAATAAATCATCAATACGTGGTAGTGGATATCTATTCTTTACAAAAATTTTGTTCAAAGCACAAAAATCAATGCACAATCTCCAAGTGCCATCTTTTTTAAGAACCAACAAAATAGGTGATGCATAAGTAGAAGTACTTTGCTTAATGAAACCCTTAGACAACAAATCTTCTATTTGCCTTTTAATTTCTTTATTTTGCAAAATAGATTGTCTATACATGGGTGCATTAGGTAGTGAAGAACCAGGAATGATTTCAATGCAGTGATTAATTGTGCGAATTGGAGGAAGAGACTTTGGCTCCTGAAATATGTGTGAGTAATTTTGCAATATTTTATCCATTGAAGAGTGTTACTTTGTAATGGATGTTGATGTAGGAGTGTGTTGAGAGCGAATGAAAATTAGAGCAACCTCACCACCTTTTTTAATTGCCTTTTGTGTTTGCTTGGAATTTAGAATGATGTTAGGAGTGTTGGTGCTTTTTATGAGAAATACCTTACCATATTTTTTAAATGTGAATGTTCTTTTGAAAGCATCATAAACAACTCTCCTATCATACTAAAAAAGTTGTCCAAGAAAAATCCCACAACAATCCATAGGAGTCACATCACAAGTGACTTGATCTATGAACTGTGGGCCAAGTGCAAATTTTAATGTGCAAGTGTGAGTTATTTCTGAGCCCCTTCCACTATCCTTCCAACCCAAAGAATAATGTTGAGGATGAGGCTCCATAGGTAACTTCAAATGCTCGACAATGGACCTCGCAATTAGATTTTTCTTCTATTAATTGTGTGAATTTCTCTATGTAAATTATTTAAGATATAATACCATCCTTGACCACATGTTAGATTGCACTCTCAAGACCCCCTAATAATTTGAATTGAGGGGAAAATAGGAGAAGACATTAGTTAAAAAAAGTATTTTTCTCTATATTAGTTGAACCCCCTAATCATTTGGAAATATGTTAAGATATATCTACAAAGGAGTATCCTATGTACCGTAATCATCAACACCAATATTAGATACTCTTGCACATATCCAAATAACACATCTACTATGAATCTATATGAGTAAGAGAATCCAAGTGTAATATCTCCAAAAGGTTGATTTATCCTTTAGTATTCAAATAAGATAAGAATGAGATGTATAACTTTCCTTGTTACAACATACATCACCTTGTTTATAAATATTAAATTACCCTTAGACCACATGTTACCCATACCAAAAATAGTCTTTGTATGAACATATTTATGAGAAGACACATCACAAATTTATAGGAGCATTTGCACAAAAAAAAAGTAATCATAAAGGGTTAGAGCTTCATGCATAAGTTGAATTAATAAAAAGAAGAAAAAGGAAGGATTGACTAGAATATATTGTAAATCCCTCTTCTATATACCTCTAAAAGAATCAATAATTATTGTAAATGTCACATGTCCAACTATATATTCCATAAATATAGACCAAATATTCTAATTGCATAACATATTGTAATTTACCCCTTTGAATGGAGAAAATCGGTCATGAAAGCAATGACACAATACATTGTCCCTCTATTTCTAGTATACATTTAAAAAAAATCCAATGCAAATAACTCACCAAACTATATGACTCAAAAAATTGGATAAAATGATCACACATGCAGAGGTTATGACCTCTAGAAGTTTTCCCTCCAAAATTTCTCTAGCATGATGTTTTTGAGAGACATCGAAGTCTTAGCATTTCTTATGATTTTTTTGTAAGAAATAAATTTCTTATTTTACTCACATAGAGGGGTAAAATTCCCCTATGTTATTCCCATATATCTTGATAATGAGTGTCACTATTTAAATCCAAAGGTGTGCCTTCTCCATGGAGAAGGACATCATTATCCATAATAATTAAGATCTCCTACCAATTAAATTATATATAGTGTATAATAATTAAACTAAGAAAAATGATGTTGGAACAAATAATCCAATTTTAGGATTATATTGTAAATTCACCTAAGTATAAAGGTGAATAATAAAATTAGGCATCTAGGCTTAAAATATAAATTAAATAGATAAGTATTTAATTTATATTTAATATACCTAGGTTAGACTAATATATATTAAGGTATATAAATTAAATAAATATATGAATAAAATAAATATATACATATTTATTTTATTCTAGTCAACTCAAGGTCAAAAGTGACATGGCATGAGACTTGAGTGTGGTGGCATGTGTTGGGCACATAATGGCATGTGGTATAAAGTGGTGGCATGTGGCATAAGTGTGGTGGCACACACAAAGGTTTGGATGAGGACATGTGACCTCAACCTTGAGTGGTGGTATAGAAGTGGAGTTTCATGAGACACTTGTCTCATACACTCCATGTTGTGGAGCTTTTCCTCCACAACTCTACAATTATTTTCCAATCGGAGGATAGCCCAAATTATATATTTGGGCTAACTCCTTGCTTTTACTATTGTTGGAGATTATTGGAAGTTGTTGGAGATTGTTGAAAATAGTTGGATATTATTGGCATTGTTGGAAAAGGTTACTGAAGTTTCTTGATCAACTATGAGAAAAGGGCTTGTATACTTTTGTTGAGAAGAATACAAAGAGGAGATACTTTTGGCCATAGTTTTTTCCTTCACTAGGATTTAGCTAAATTTTTGTGTTATGGTTTGATAATATTGATCTTATTTTTAAACTCTTTTAAGTTTATCTATTTTACATTTTTGTTATTTATGCTTGTAAAGTATATTTTTATTATATAATTAGTCTTTTTAATAAGTTTAATTTTTAACCGCTGCATTTGAGGTTTTATTTTTCTTCCTCCCCCCTCATTTGGTATCAAGGTTTGATTTCTAAAGGTTGGGATTAATTTATAAGGCTATTTGTAGGTTTATGTATTTTTTTCTATGTACAAATTGCACGGATTATTTTTTATTATTAAAATTAAAAAGAAATGAAATTTTCTCATAATTTAATGAAACTTAGTTCGTTTTAATTCCTAGAATTTAGGATAAATTCCTAAGGTTATTTGCAGGTTTTTATGTGCCTGTGTATAATTGTACATTATTATTATTTTATTTTTATTATTTATTTATTTATATATTTAGTTTTTGAATTTACATGGTGGAATCGATCGCCACGAATCCGGGTAGGCTATACAACTTTTATGGCCACCATAATATTCTATGCTATCTAATCTAGAAGCTTCCACATAGTTCTTTGCATAGTATACCCCTATAACCACCATGTAACAATTTATTAAACATTTTATGCTACTGAAAGCACCAGGGAATGGACAAGTGTTCAATCCGGTGATGCCCGATATTTGAACCTTGGACCTCCATCCCCCTTCGAGGTTTGGTCGAACCAATAGGCCTACACCTTAGGCCTTATTATTATTATTATTATTATTGGTAATATTAAGAGAAAAATAAGTTTTTGAAAGGCCTCCCACAACCTTATACAACTACTCCAAGGAGGAGCACAATGCACAACTTAACAAGGAGGATTTTGAAAGGAATCCCACAACCTTGGAAAACAACACTATGGAGCACAATACATAAACAATAAATAACAGCTCCATATGGAGAACAACCAACTACCGCCAAACATAAATGGAAAAATTTTACATACAAGACGACAAGCATAAACCTCCACCAACTCTAACCCAAGTTAAGACAACATCAAAATACGTAGACAACATCAAAATACACCACCATAAGATGAAACGAATGGACAAAAGAAACCATCCTCTAAAGGAAACAAAAAACACATGACAAAATCACGAACGGACAAAAGAAACCATCCTCCGAAGGAAACAAAAAACACATGACAAAAGCGGTATGAAATTAAAATTTAAAATTTGAAACTAGTCTTGTACAACACTAGAAATCGCCATCATCCGGAGAAAACCACCAATATAAGGATCCCATGCAAATCCGAAGAGAGACTCACCAAAAAATGCTCACCCCAACTAAAGCAAACCCACTGGCAGAGGAATAGGATTGAGAAACCTGCAAAGCCAAATAGACCACCACAGGAAGAAAACCCTATAGAGAGAGTCGGCCAGAGAGACACCATCCCTCGCACCACCTTGATAGACACCAATAGTTCACAATAGAACATGCAAGAGCAGAAAAAATGCAAAGGAAGGAAACATGTGAACTCCAATGCAGTAGTGACCAATGAAACCAAAAAATATCATCATAAAAAATGAAGTCGAATCCCACAACGAAGAAGAAAGAACCCCAAAAATGGGGACCCCTGTAGGAAAAGAAACATCTCTGCACAACAAAAACCAATAAAAGATTTGGAAGGAGCCAAAATACCACCAAAACAACCAAACCCTCAAACATGAAGGTAAAAATAGTTTTTGGTGAAAATGAAGGAAATAAAACTAGGAGCCACTAGGGACCTAGAGGACAAACAATAGGGTAAAATAATAACCTACCCCTGCTACGAAAACACCAAGTCTAGATGGGGAACCACGAGGGCAATACTTCCACAAAATCTAGGTAAAATAACTCTGCAGCCAGAACCACCAACCAACCACCCGAGCATCAAAACCCTGACTTGGTACCAACCAAGGAAAATAACCAAAATCTACTACAACAACAATACCCCACATTCACCCTAGCATGTTTGGTTTTGCATTTGGTTCGATCCCATTACAATCTAGGAATATCAAGAACCAAATAGGGGACCACCATACAGAACCAACTACACAGCAAGAAGAGTCCCAAATTACCCCCATAGGTTGGGCTGACAAGTAGCTCTTTCCACCTGGTGGACGTCGGGGAGCCAAATGTTCAATATTTTACGACACCCACAAGAGATTCAGAGAGAACTGGTAAGGTCCCCGACCAGTATAAGACACTACCAACCACCACTAGAGCTAATAAGATTGACCATGAAAGATATCCAGATGAAATACTAGGAAGTACATGGGCCTCTCACTCAGAGGAAGAATCGTGAAGGAGGAGGAGCAAGAGGTCCAATCCCCCCTAACATAAGAATAAAATTAAGTAAAATTAAAACAACATGATTTGTCCCTTATTATTATTATTATTATTATTATTATAAATAAATTCTGATAATTTGCTAAAACTTAATTATTTGGAATAGTCTTGATTTATACATCTTCTCTCTATAAAGGCACAAATTCAAATTTTTATGTTTTAGGGGTCAAAATTGCCAAAAAAATGTTGGCAGCCTAAATTTATTTTTGCTTAATTTTTTTTTTGGTAAGTAGATTAATTTATATACAAAACGGGTTTTTTAAGAGGATCCCAAAACATTATAACAAGAGAGGTCGTATCCTTTACCATTAGAGAGAGCCCTTTGGGCTAATACATTAGGTACCATATGAGGATTTCCCAAAAAAAAAAAAAACACAGTGATGCCCATGAGGGCTACATCAACCCCTCCCAACGGAGGTCAAAAAATAGCTGAAAAACCATAAAAAACACATAACCATCCATTATATAGATCTCTTCCACTAGACGACAAAAAGGAAACCATCCCAGGAAACTTCCTTACACGTTCGGATCCTCCTGGGTCTCATGCCCCTTGAAGCGCTTGAGGATCCTCACCATTGCATTTGTAGAGGAGAGGATGTTGGTCATCATGTCTAACATAAACTGGGGAGACAACCCCTCAACTTCGCTCTCAATGTCAGAGTTGATTTACTGCAGTGAGGTCCCTTTCTCCTTCTTCACCTTCTTAAGCTACAGAGATGATCGAGATGGGGTCGGGGCATCAGTCTACCCTCTCTTGGTTGGCTTGCTATGGGAAACTCTTTGGAGGGATGCAAGATTGGCCATCTCAGGGGGGTTGTTATAGATAGGGCTGGAAGTCCCATCCTCTTGGACAAAACCAGGACTACCCGGGGCTTGGGTAGCAATAGGAAGGACCGCCTGGGGCAGAGGATGATTCACAGTGACATGGTGGAAGATGACACTCATTAACCCCTGGTGGATGGGAGGGTAAGACAATATCTTGCTCTTTTTGATAGTGAGGCCAAGGGAGTAGACAAGATATTCGGGAATATAGACCTACTTGGCATCCCTTAGGTGGTTTACAAAATTGATGTGGAAACTACGGAGAGGCTTTTCGGGATCATCACAAGTAACATATTGAAGTATGGGGATGATGGCAAGATTCCAAGGTTCAGGGGGGCCGAGCGAAGGAGGGCTGACATATCCCACCCAAGGTTTAATCCTTTGTCATGGAATTGCTCCAATTCCTCTTCCCAATTGTGGTGATAGCACCGAATGTTACGACCTACCACCGACAACCCAATGATCTCACTCATAAGCTCAATGGAGATTTTAAAATTTAGCCCCCTCACCACAACCTCACCCTAATTCCAAGAGTTCACAAAGGCATGGGTGACATCATCTTTGGGTCCTTGGAATTTTTGGAGGAAAGGGAGCATACCCTTGGCCTTCATAAACATCATGGCTTCGACACACAGGGAAAGTTAAAACT
Source organism: Wollemia nobilis (assembly GCA_028583015.1). Lineage (NCBI taxonomy): Eukaryota > Viridiplantae > Streptophyta > Pinopsida > Araucariales > Araucariaceae > Wollemia > Wollemia nobilis. The sequence continues at coordinate 246,549 of JAQPPZ010009512.1, forward strand.
GGCTCGACATAAGGAGAAGCCATGGATTCAGGACAAAAACACATGCCAGGAGGGAAGCCAGATGACTCTGCACCATACTCCATGGGACACCTTACACCAAAAGACAAGGCTCACCCAAAAACCACTAGATTAAATAGATTTTCTTTGGATATGAGCCTCACATGCATGCAGAGAGAGCCATCATTACCAAAGATAGCATTAGATCTAGGATGGTGGCAAAGATTGATGCTGAGGTGGACACACAACCTCTGAAGGTGCCATGTGTTGTCGAAGGTAGTGGCAACTTTGGTAGTTATGTCTAGAGAGGTGGGCTAGAGCATTCTATTGATGTGCTCAGGAGAGGGCCAATGGTGATATTTTCTTGGGTATGCCAAGCCTCTAAATATTAGCAGGGGAGATGAACAAAACATCCACCTATCTTCGACCTTTTCCAAGCACGAGGGACAGGACCAAAGATCTACTAGACCACCTTTCGAGGGACTTTGGGAAAAGATCATTCCCATCATACCTACCATGAACCATCATGATGAGTGTGCCAATTGGGTCCGATGGCATAGGTGTCGTGGCTCTCCCCGAGCCCGACCACCTAGGCCCGGTCCTTACATCATGCTTATGTGGAGACATTAATAATATCTTGGCTGGTGATCTTCTCAATGTCCACTGGGAAACTCTGATGCCACACCATAAGACATGTGGACTTTAAACATTTGTTTTCTAAGTGGTCAGCTAGACCATTTCCCTCCCTATAGGTATGCTTGAACTAAACTTAGTTCCTCCGAAGAAGGATGCTTCTATCCTCAGTGATGATATTGTAAACCTTCCATGCCAAAACCTTGGAAGTTTTCATGTAGTTGATGATGTTCAAAGATTCCCCTTCAACAAACAAGGGATGGGGATCCTCCATCATGAGCTCGAGTCCTCTCAACAATCCTCTAGCCTCTGCGACATGATTGGTTTGACATCCTAAGTTTTCACAGAAAGCCATTACAAGATTTCCATTGTGATATCAGACTAACCCACCCGCAATGACCGCTCCTGGGTTGCCGTGAGATGCCCCATAAAAATTTAGCTTCAACCACCCATGAGGAGGCCTGACCCACCTGACGTCCTTCCTAGAAACCCATGGATCCTCCTGCTCCTTACTCTCCCCAAATAAATTAAAGAATTTGAACAGACCTTCTCCGAACACATGTTTGGGCCAAGGGCTAAGGATAAGCTTGGCATTCTCAATGGAAAAGGTGATGGCCCTATGAGCGACTGAGGGAGGATCCCTTGGGGGGTGATCGAAGATCCGTCCATTGCATTCTAACCATACCTACCATAAAAAGTGGTGGAGGCAAGCATTCCATAGGAAACGGAGCTTGGGGTTTTTAAAAGGATTGCCCCATTGGAAGAAAGCCTCCTTGATGGTCTTGGGGGAATAAATTGGATCTAGAAGGTGGAGAGGATGGCACCAAGGACCGATCTAGTGTAGCCATAGTGTAGGAAAATATGGTCAGAGGACTCACAGGAAGACTCGCACAAGTAGAATCTATTGGCTAAAGCAAACCCCCTCTTGTGAAGATTGTCAATAGTGAGGGCTTTGTTTTGAAAAGCAATCCAAAAAAAGAAATTTACCTTTGGGATAACTCCTTTCCTCCAGATCAAGTTGTAAGGAAAGTCCAAAATTGGTCCTTTGCATTGAAGCCCATAGGCAGTTTTGATAGAGAAACCCCCATCATCTGTCCCCCTCCATATCAATCTATCCGATCCTCTACTAGTGGGTATGATGATGTCCTTGAGGATTGAGGATAGGAAGTCGACCTCCGACTCTAGCCCTTCTGCATTGATGACTTTCCACTGTAGGGAGCCGTTTCTCCATTCAATGAAATCGGCCACCTTCTACCCAACATTATTATCCAGGAAACTTTTAAGTTGAGCCAACCCGGTCTATTCTTATAGAGGATCCTCTAGGGCCCACCTGTCCTTCCAAAAGTCTATACTTTGACCATCCCCAAGGATCCACCTGATGTCATTTTGGATCAACTGTCTAGATTGACCAATGGCTTTCCAAAAAGCTGACCCCCCGGTGGGAATTCCACCCTCAAGAAGGGGAGTGTTGTTGAGGTATTTCCTCCTGACAATCCTAACCCATTCGACCGGTTCTTCGACTAGGATCCTCCATGTGTGCTTGGCAATGAAATCAAGGTTCATCATGGCCATTCTTCTTAGCCCTAAACCACCTTGCTTTTTTCTTCTGCACACTTTGTCCTAGGCTACCAGAGGGATCCTGGATTTATATTCATTGCCTAACAAAAGGAAATTCCAATGATATTGCTCGATCTTGAGAAGAACTGAGGTAGGAACTCTAAAAATAGACATGAAGAAAGTCAGAATCCCTTGGAAGCAAGTCATGGTAAGGGTTGCCTTGGCATCTTGGGATAGGAAATTGCCTTTCCATGATGCCAATATTTTGTGGATCCTCTCAATCACCATATTCCACATCCCTTCATTTGCACGCCCGTAAAAAAGTGGGAGGCCAAGATAGGTGGTGGGAAGGTAGTCAATAGAGCAGCCCAGGATCCTTGCTATCTGGACTTGATGCCTGGTCGGGGTGTTGATGAAAAATATCTTGATTTTTATGTAATTTAATTTTTGGTTGGCAGCCTTCTCATAGAGACCAAGGATTCGTTTTATGGATTTAGCTTGAGATACTGACGCAATGGTGGACAGAAGCGTGTCATCCAAAAACTGAAGATGGGTGGTCGTATCACCCTCGGAGGTAGGGAGGATCCCCATCACATTCTTCTGATGTTGGCCATCCTTGAGAGCTCTTACCAATGCTTCTACAAGGATAATGAAAAGGATGGGGGATAGAGGATCCCCTTAGTGTAAACCTCTTGAGCTTTGAAAGAACCCGACGGGGGAGCCATTGACTAAAATTGAGAACAAGGGAGAGGAAATGCAGCCTTGGATGAGATCGACCCACAAAGGGTGGAAGATGAACTTGAGAAGGATTTTTTGAAGAAAGCATCTGTCAACCCTATCAAAGGCTTTATTCATATCCAACTTAAGAAACATGGCAACCTTCTTAGACATTGAGGCCAAATGCAAGGTTTCATGGATTGAGATGACCCCATCCAGGATGTTCCTCCCTTTAACCGAGCTACCTTGGGATTGGTCAATGATGAGGGGAAGAATGGCCTTCAGCCTATTGGCCATAACCTTGGTCAAAACTTTGTAGATGACATTGCATAGGCTGATGGGCCTATAATCAAAGATGGATTTGCAAGCAAAAACTTTCAGGATGAGGGCCAAGAAAGTGGAATTGAAACTACGAGGGATGACTTTGGTTTCCTTAATTTCTCTAATAGCCTTACAAACATCAATCCCCACCACATCCCACATAGTTTGGAAGAACCTTGGAGAGAAACCATATGATCCAGGGGCTTTATCAAGTTGCATTGAAAAAAAGGCCTCTTTAACTTCATCGTGGGTGAATGGATCCACCAGTATGGAGTTCAAGTCCTAAGGAACGATGCTGGGGATATTAGTAAGGATAGTATCCTAAGCTTGAATGTCATCCTCCGAGGCACTTTATAAGAGGTTCTGGAAGAAAGATATTGCTTTGGTCTTGATCTCCACAATGTTAGTGGACATTGATCCATTGCTGCACATGATCTCCATGATCTTTTTGGATGCCCTATGACACATGGTGGAGGCATGAAAGAACCTTGTATTGGCATCACCTTCCTTGAACCATAGGTCTCTCGAATTTTGCCCCCATAAAGTTTCCTCTCTAGCCAAGATATTATGGAATTATTCTAGGAGGTTTCTTTCCTCCTCCCTAGTGGGGCTGCTGTGGTCCCCTACTTTGATTCTCCTTTCTATCTCCTAAATTTTCTTAGTAATAGCTTTCTTATTGGAAAAAAAGTTGCCAAAGACCTCCCTATTCCAAAATTTCAAGTTTTCTTTGACCATATTCAACTTCTGAGCCAACTAAGAAGTGGTAGACCCTCTGACACTTTGATGCCACCAAGAGGACACTTGATTTTTGAAATCCTTGTGTTGGGTCCACATGGATTCAAAATGAAAATGAGTTTTAAAGGAGGGAGGCCTACCATATTCAAGGAGAATGGGATTATGGTCTGATCCGATCCAAGGTAAGGCTAGTAGAGTGGCATTGCCAAACCATGGGATAAATTCTGGAGAAATTAGGAACCTATATAACTTGACCTGGATGAGACCGCTATCAATTCTCCTGTTGCTCCATGTAAAATAGGATCATTTGAGTTGAACATCCATGAGCTCATTGGTATTGACAAACCCTCTAAAGTCCTCCATGCTTCTGCTATAAGAATCATTGCCTCCTCTCTTTTTAGATGGATGCAAAGGACTATTGAAGTCCCTTGCTAATATCCAAGGAAAGGTGTTAAAGTTGATTCTCATTTGAGTTACTATTTCCCACATCATGGCCCGCTCACTGGGTGATTTTGGGACGTAAATATTTGACAGAATCCAAGACTTCTTGCTAGTCTTGGAGAGAAACAAAATATTTAGGATCCTATTCAATGATGACAAAAGCCTTCCTTCGACTAGGGTAGGATCCCACAAACACATAAGCCCCATCAACGTGCCTTGAGTAGGACTGAAAAGGTAGTATCTAGTGTCCCAAATGGCCTTGGTAGCATTTCAAGAGTAGAATTCATCGATTTTGGTTTCTTGCATGATGAATATGGAAGGATTAATCCTTCTCCTTAGGTCAGCCACCAACCTCTGCTTGGATGGCTCATTTAGGCCCCTCACATTCCACGAGAGAACCTTCATCTGAAGGATTTGGGGTTTTTCCTACCTCCCTTCACTAGCTGGAAGGAGGGTTTGGTTCCTTGCTTATCATTGTCGGACTCATCAAAAAAAGCGTTGATTGGGTCCCATTTGGGATATCCTCCATTGTTTCCTTGTTTCTTTTCTCATTGTCAGAGGGTCTCCCTCTTTTCCTTTCATTGCCATAGTCTATTGTCTATTTCCTGCTCCTTGGTGTTCCTAGGGATGATCCTTCCCAAGAGAGAAGGGTCTTATTTTTCATATAAAGGAGAAAGGGGTGCCTCTCCCCTATTCGAGAAAATTGAGGATTTTTTGTTGCTCACCACCAAGTGTTCATCCGAATGAGAATTTGGACATACCATTTGGGGAGGGGTCTGTAACTGGGCCACTGGATCCTCTATGATGGGACTAATTAGAAACAAAAATTTTGGGAGCACCTCCTACTCCTTTTGGCCTAGCAAGGATCCTTCTCCTTGCCCACTGGTTTGTTTGCCTTGTTTAGACAATGGTGCTCTAGCCAACCTCCTAAGGTGCTCGATGAGCAGGATTACGCATGATGTGTTTTGGCCCTACTAGTGGTTCCTTGTTGAGAGGGGGTATGCCTTGGTTCCTCTACATGACCTTAGTGGGACCTATCACCTTTTGGTTCTGGGTCCTCAAACCAGGGCACTAATTCGATAGATGACCTTGGGTGCAATAGTGAGTACAAAAGGTAGGCTTATTTTCATACTCGATGGGCTGCCTCCTGATCATATGGGATCTTCTATACAAACTAATTAAGGAAGGTAACTTTGTATCCAAGTTAACGAAGACACAGAAGTAGGAATGGACCATCCTAGATCAAACTTTGGTGGAGGGATCGATGACAATGAACTCATCTATGGAGCGGGCTATCCCTCGAATGACATCCTCATGCCAGAAATAGAAAGGGAGGTTTGGAAACTGAACCCATAGAGGAGCTACATTTATTTTTTGAGTTTTGAGATTAAAAGCATCCCCCCACTTTCAAAGAAAGAGGCTCTTGCGTCTAATGAACCAGGGTCCCCCAGCTAAGATGTTGCAATAGTCCTCTTGAGTATTGAGTTTGATGGTGAAGAAACCTCGAGAGAGAGCAATGATTTCCATGTTTCCATTGGTTTTCTACTTGGAAAACTCCCATTTATGAATGGTCTCCATGTATGGTCTCCCTCCTACAAACTTGCCAACTAGAGTGAACCACTCAATCTCCATGTAGATATCCATTAGGTCTTCTAGGATAACTAGGTCTGTTCCATAAGGAAGCAGTTCCTAGGAGGGTTACTTTGTTGATGATCCTGGCCTCAGGACATGAGTGTAGGACCCTTTTTGGTTTAGGTTAAGACCACCATTTTGTCCCTCCTTGTCAAGAGGGTATTTTCCACTCCTATCAGACTCGTCCGCTTGGGTCCCTGATGCATCAACCACTACCCCGTCAACCACATCATGACTGGTCCCTCCTGGACACTCACCTGACTGTCCTGCCTCCTTTCTACCGTATCCTCCCTATCACTCTCCATTTGCCACTCGATTGCTACCTTTCCCGCTCTCCATCCTCTCCGTTCATAGTGCTTGCTCAAAATTTTTATCCAGTTGGCCCCTTAATTTTTGCTTAAAAATACATATCTATTGTTTTTTAAAATTTATTTTTCCTAACATCATTGTCTTCTCCATACTATTCTTTTAATACTAATTTTGCAGGTTTTCATGGTATATTTCAAAAGTTACAAGAAAAAACTTGATTAAGCCATTTAAAACCCTAGATTTATTTTTTAATTTTATCATTTTTTATACTAACTATTTTAAAAAAATAATTCCAGATCCTAAATATGTTGATTGATATCTATCTAATAAAATTTTCAAAAAACATTTTTGACAATTTTTTGGCACAAATCCAAGGTCATCTTATAGATAGTATACTCTATCATACTATTTGTAGACCTGATATTGCTTATGATGTTAATGTAATGGTTAGATTTATGATGTTCATATTAATTTTGTTTACATAAATATTAAATATCTAAGTGGAACTGTTAATTTATCTTTGGAATATGTAAGTAATTCTTATGTAAATTTGTTTGGCTATTGTTATAGTGACTATGCTATGGATAGTATTGAAAGAAAATCCACAAGTGGATATTGTTTCTCCTTAGGATCAGGTGTGATCTCTTGTAGTAGTAAGAAACAACCAACTATAATATTTTCCTCAACTGAGACTAAGTATAGAAGTGCTACTTTAGCATGTCAAGATGCAATTTGGATTCAAAGACTACTAACAAAAATTGGATTTAACAATAATAAATCTAACACAATAGTTTTTGATAGCCAATCTTAAATAGCTTTAGCAAAGAATCTTGTTATGCATCAAAGGATAAAATACATTGAGATTCAATAACATTTCATTAGGGAGTAAGTATTATATGGGATAATTAATCTAATATATTTCCCCATAAATGAGAACATTTTTTAAATTTTCATAAAACCACTAGTAGAATCTAAATTTTCTTACCTTAGAAGTAAAATAGGCCTAAAAGAACCCTTAAGGTATAAAATATGATGTCAAATTTTTTTTCATTTTAATTGTGAATTCTATGTCTCATACACTCCACATTGTGGAGCTTTTCCTCCATGATTATATTCCAATGGGAGGATAGCCCAAATTATATATTTGGGCTAACTCCTTGCTTTTACTATTGTTGGAGGCTATTGAAAATTGTTGGAGATTGTTGAAAGTTGTTGGAGATTGTTGTAAATAGTTGGATATTGTTGGAATTATTGGAAAATATCACTAAATTTTCTTGATCAAATATGATAAAAGGGATCATATACTTTTTCTAAGAATAATACAAATAGGAGATACTTTTGGCCATGGTTTCTCCCTTCATTGGGTTTCCACATAAAATTTTGTGTTATGGTTTTATGATCTTGATCTTATATTTAAATTATTTTAAGTTTAATTATTTTAGATTTATGTTATTTATGCTTGTAAAATATATTTTTATTGCACAATTAATATTTTTATTAAGTTTAATTTTTAACCATTGCATTTGGGGGTTTTATTTTTCTTCCTCCCCTTTCAATCTTTTCCTTCTCCTATACAATACAACAAATATCCCAAGTGGGATGAAACCATCACAAGTATCCCTCCTTTCCAATGGCACCAAGTGCTATTTATGAGGAAACATTGTTTGAATTTCTACAAACAAGGTAAGACATCCTTTTGAATTCAAATAAATAATAATTCTTATAATATAAATGGTTTGGGCCTACATAAAATAGATATAAATGTTCCAATAATAATGCAACATTACCTATAGTGGGTATTAATTAAAAAAAAAAATTAGAATGAACAAATGGATATGCTCTTTGCATCTTTTGTTAAAGGTGTTTCTAAAGCTCTAAGTAGTAAATTATCCTAGAACATAGAAGAAATATTGAAGAATCTGAATAAAATTTTCACATTAACAAGTAATGAATCCTCATTTCCATGCTAATACCATGTTAAAATTCATATTTATTTACAAAATTAATCCATATAGGCAAATCTTATACAAAAAGCATAAAAAACGATGACCGGGATATGTAGATAGTGGGCACCCATAGACACCATAATTAATAACTATATTATCCATAAATGAGGATCACAAGTCTCTAAAACAATGAATAAAGTGGTAAAGGTATTTAATACCAATGCCAAAACCCTAATTACATAAATACATGTAACCTAAGCTCAAATAACAAGAGAGGTTTAGTTTCATTAGAAGGTATAACATGGACTGTATGATGGGCTAAACCATAATGAGGTTAATTGTATTCCATAGGTATTACATAATTATATAATACAATAAACTAAATATATTTGTATAATTATTCCTCATCTGCCAACAAAATACTACATCATACAATATCATCCATGGTCATAAGTTGGATTACATATTCAACATATATCTCATAAAATTAGATAAAAGATCCTAATTACATAACATATGATACATTTACTCTTTTATAATAGTGCAATAAACATTGAGGACTATATTACACAATTTGGCCCATAAGACTATAATAGGTCCTTGAACTAATCTCTCTAATGGAAACAACTTGAAAAATCATGCGATTTGAAAAAAATAGGTTCAAGCCTTCAAAATATTTTTTCTAACAGCCTGTAGCCTTAGAAAATTTAAAATATTAATGTAACAAACCTTATAAAAAATAGTGTTTAATCCCAATGTCCTACTTGGTATCTACTCATTCACTAGTGATGCCACTCAATCTATACCACTAGGTTATCATTTCAATATTGAGTTTCCATTTCCTAAATTAATGTTAGGACATTAGATATAATACATTAAAAAATATGTTTCATGTCACTAAAAATAAACACATGGTGACCACATTAGAAAAGGAAAGAAAACACAACTATGATAGTGCCAATATTTTCCCCTTGGAATTGAACTTATTATTTCTATAATCAAAGATAATCCATTTAACCAATACTCTAGTGCAACACTTTAGATTTTTCTCCCTACACAACTAATTGAGAAAGAATATTTAGAGGATTGCATTAAAAGGTATTTTTAAAATAGAGGATATGTGATTCAAAGTTGAGTTTATCTCTCCATAAATGTCATTGCGCCCTTTGTATATCCACCCTAAGCACACTAGCCATGATAAACTAACAATCAATACCTTCATAAATGAAAATACTTTGACCATATTGGGTTCACAAAAAAAATGAGAATTTCAAGGCCAATCCCATGAAAACCTATAAAATACACAAATATATAGATATTATTAACCTATCTACCATATTAAGGAAGTGGATGAAAAGTAATCAACAAAGAGCATATGTTGATTTTTCTAAGTAAATGGAGCAAAATGATAGAGTGGGAATATCTATCAAGAAGTCTTAATGCACCCTTGAATATTTATTGTTTTACACCACTTGGATAGATGGGTACATGTGCCCTCTACTTGAAGTATGACATTATATCACTTATTGAAGATGTGGACCATCTTGTTCAAAAGAGGGCATACAAAAAATTGTGAATTTTTTTATTAAAAAATAGATCGGAAAGCATACTCCAATTTTGTAGAAACTTTCTACTAAAATATTACAATTTCATAATCCTAGAATTTTGGACAAATGAAACATTCATCAAACATGTTAAATGGAAGGATGTTGAAAAAAGATATGATAGAATATCCTCTTCCCCTCTTATGCCAGAAATATCTATGAATATTTTAGGATATTTTTTCTTTAGAGCTTGGAAGGGAAAGCAATCTTTGATCTTACTTCCTACATGACCAAGTGATGCTTCTCCACACCAACTCAGGTACCATCCTAGATTTACACATATTTTAAAAAACTAATTGGATCAATACATGTAATTAAATGTTATATATAAAATATAAAATATAATGAAAGAGAGAAATATATAATGAGCATCTATAAGAACCATAAATAATCACTGTATTATCCATACATAAGAATCACAAACCATGATACAATGGATTTAGTAGAAAGGAGTATATATACCAATACCAAAATTCCAATTCCAAAAATTAGTTTAACCTAAGTCAACATTAAAATAGGTTTTAAGTTAATTACTAGTTATAACATTAGTTTAACTATAACAAGACTAATTATGACCAATAGGGATTATATAATAAAATAATATAATAATTTCAATACGATTTTATTCTAATTACACATAGGCCTATACAAGATTACATTATAAAATATTTGATTTGGCCAAAATTAAGATTATACTTTCAACATTTCCATCATGAAAATGTGTATTCTTCCTTTTTTACATGGCTCTCTAACCACTAATAAGATGTGTCCTATCTTGAGGTGCATATATTTTTTGGTTAATTTTTCTACGATGATTCCAAGTAGATTAGGATAATTTTAAATTTATTATCATGACAAACGCCACCTTCATTGGCTTTTTGATGCATGAGCCTATCTTTCAAAGGGTGTTTTTTTAGAGGTTTTAAATAAATTTTATTTTTGCATGATTAGGTGTTGAGATTTTCTAGGACACCTACTATGGGTGTTATGAAGTTGTGTTAATTTGTATGTCAATCCGATTTTTTTTGTGAATTACTAAAAATAGCAATTTTTATGAGCAAACAATTTGCCAAATATAGTAATTACTAAAAATGATAAATTTTGACAAAATAGTTTTACCAAAAATGGTAATTATTAAAAATGGAAATTTTTGACAAAACAATAATTTGTCAAAATTGGTAATCACTAAAAATGATAATTTTTGATGAAAAAATAATTGTCCAAAACTGGTAATTACTAAAAATAACAATTTTTGACAAAAAAACAACTTTCCAAAAATAGTAATATTTTTCTTTAGGTCTTTAAGCTTTAAGGTTTCATTTTAGGGTTTCTCTTAGGATATCTATATATATTCCCCTTGTATTGCATTATGGTGGTGAATCTAGGAATGAGAAAATAAAGCATTTATCAGTTTATTTCCATGTATTGCAGTTTTTATAAGAATGAGAGTTTTACTGATTTATTTTCTGTTTATCACATTTTTTATGTGATGAGAGGTATTTTTTATAAGCTTATGTAGATAGATTTACATAATTTGGTATCAAAGCAATTTGGATCTTGCTGGAGAATAGAATGTGATCTAGTTGATTACATTTATTTTGTTGTTCTTATTTGTTTGGTTGGAATAATATAGAACATATTAGCATGAAGAGTAAAAGAGGAGTTTATGCCCATGTTAATAGGATTATGAAGGAGATGCAGGTATAAGTTCCTCATTTGACTAGAATGATGACATGTATAAGGGTAAGACATACAATAAATTTTGCATATCTAGATTCTAATAATGAGATCTTGGGAGAAGATAATAGATTAGAGGTTCATGTAGAGGAAGAACTGGAGTGGAAGCCATAGGAGCATTGTTTCAAGGATAGGCTAATTAGGGACTTGGAAGGAAGTAAATATGGGATCAAGGTTGATGTCCTTGAGTATGTAGGAGGGTTGAAACTAGAAGAGCTGATAGACTGGTTGAATAGGATGGAGAAGTTCTTTGAGTGGAGAGACCTTTTAAAGGAAAGGAAAGTAAAGCTTGAATGCATGAAGTTTAAAGGTCATGCGTTAATTTGGTAGGATCATCTACATAATGAGAGATAGATAAAAGGAAAAGAAAATACTAGGGTTTGGAATCAAACAATTTTTTTTGAGAAATTTGTTCCTGAAGATTATGCCCAAACATTGTTTTGTAAATTTGAGAACCTCAGATATAAGGATCAAAGCATCAAGGACTACACAAATGAATTCTACAAGTTATCAATTCAAGTGGAGATTGAACAGTCAGAGGAATAGAAGGTTGCAAGGTATGTGAATGGATTAATATGATATATAATATGATTTGAGTATGCTTTGGATCCATAGTGTAGAGGACGCATATAAATTCATACTAAAAGTTGAAGATAAATATAAGAGGGGTAATTTTATAAGAGAATTGAAGAAAAGGCCATCGTCATCTCTAGTCAAGGGGTATAGTGGATTTAATTACTCAAATGGAGAATCTTCTAATATAAGAAAACAATAAGAGTCTGGACAAGTTCACAATAACCACCATAGAGGTAGAGGATTTCAAATAGGAAGAGGCTATGGTAGAAGACAAAATTGGGATGGATTACGAAGGTAATCTACCTATTATAGATGTGGTGATGAAGGGCATAGAGATTTTGAATATGCTTTCAAGCCCCTAAATTATACCCTTATTATTATTATTATTATTTTAATAAGTTATAACTATACATTAATTATATATATATACTAACAACACAATTATTTTACCTAATGTTAATTTGTGTAAATATAAGATGATCCTCAATCCCTTTCATTAGTTATTTATTTCAACATTTTATTCATTGAAAATTTTTACAAGAACATAAGCTATCCATCCCAATTCTATTTGATCTAGTTTGTTCTTGCTCTCCTTTTAGTCTATCAAAAGGTTAACTCGGCTCCATACCCATGCAAGTCTATCTATGAGGGTGCACCAAGTCTCATAGGCATTAGACTATCTATAACATCTATCAATGATGAGTTAGTCCATTTTAATATAGTCTCTCCTTAGACCATAGAACAAGTCTTTCATTAACAACCATTCCTTCGGTTTTATATTCCCTAGTGGGCTATCTATCATATGGTCTCTCCTTTGACCATTTATATTAAAATATTTCTTTATACAACCATTCCTTTGGTTTAATATTATCCAATTCTAAGTTGATTCTACCGAAACCCTCGAATGCTCTAATCTTTAAAATAATATTTCTAACTAATATTCCATTTAACTTTAATAACAATTCCTCAATAGAATACTAAAAGTCAACATAGTTAGCATATTATCAAAATGGAGTAAGTTATACATTCCTTTGAAAAAATTCAATAAGTATCAATCACTAACACTCCCGATTAAAATAAAAGCTCATAAGAGAGGCAACTTCAGTCATTAAATAAACCTCAATCTCAAAGAAATTATTCTTCCATATAATACTTAGTACTAAAAGAATATATTTTCATTATTTAAGATTTAATTCTATTAAATATTCACGATTTAATCGAGATTGGTTATAGTTCCCAAGCATAATTAAATTGCTAATTGTGAAGTTAAGTTCGACCCAATTTAAATCATAACAAGCTATTATATTTTCATAATAAGTTAAATTCATATTAATATCATTCATAACTCCAATACATCACCAAAATATCAGCTCAAATCTATTCAATAACAATTTAGAATGATAGTTACAACACAAGTAATCTACTCACAACCAAACTCAAATTTGATTCTTTGATATTACAAATTTTATCCACTATCATCATTCCAGATGGTCTTCAATTGATAGTATGGTTGGTGAGATTCTAATTTTTGATCTAGGTAACTACACTTCTTAAACATCTGGCATTTATTATGCTATCTACTTTAATGTCACCGACCAATTAGCCCAACTACATCGCAATAGAGTAATCGTCCTCAAGCAAACTAAGATGGGAATGTCATAGGTATCTGGCTAGCTCATTCCTTCTTTTTAGAAATGCAATATAACTAAATACATGCAGATATAATGACACAAGAATCCAAAATTGCAACACTCCAAGCAAATTTTAAAGTACATAATTCAATATCAACATCCATTCATCTTACGTATTGATTACACATCCCACTACAATAATGAATCCTTTTGTTTTTGAAAGCTGGTTGTAATATTTTAACTAAGCTGGACAAGTCAATAGTAATTAAACTTCATAAAGGAATAAATACTTAGACATTTATTTTCCTTCAAATGCATTGCACCTTCTCTATTTCTATAAAAGATAATTAATAGAATTCACGGTCAGTGCACAATCAATGGCCATATGCAACACATACACAAAATATCTAATGACTGCAATTCAATAAGCACAATATTTCAACTTCCAAATCAATTCATTAATTCCAATAAAATTCACAAGGTCAATTTAAAACAATCCACATGCCTCAGCACAATCATCATTCCAAACACAACATCCATTAAAAAACTATGGCATTGAGTTGTCAAGGAAAATAGCCAATGCATACTATTAAAAATATTTCACTTCTAGGCTAAATATTGTATACACATTTGACTTTCTTACAATATTGCTTATAGAACAAAATTGCAAATGATATTTATAAAATGCTGACTGAGTTTGGTTCAAAGAACTAACCAACTATATTTATCTCAGGTCAATCTACCTAAAATAAGAAACACTGCTACATTATCCAGTGGAACTAAAAGAATTATTCCACTTTAGCCACAATAAACACTGTTGGTTTCCAACATTTTAGCATATTCCAAATGGATTTTAAATATACAAGAGATGCACTTTTCTACCATAGGAATAAATTATGACTAAAGACATGCAAATCATCAATACCGAGATGCGTATATGAGCACACATTTTAAACCAACACCAATATTCTCTAGGGAAAAGACTCAAATCATATACTGGTGCAACACTAATAGAGGACTCAGTTTATTATTTATATAATCTATGATTTTAAATTCAATTCCAATAATTTCTAGTTCAATAATACCCGAAGGTAAAACATTCTTTGCTCTTAAATAAAAATATACAGATAAATCAAAATATAGACACATACTCTTTTCAACAAATCAAGAAGTACACACAATACACTTTTCTTTTCCAAATAAAATGAGTCTACCTGAGCTTGATGTATGAATTCCTTCCAACCAATTGAATATTTTTATTCTCTAGTCACACCTCTTCATATGTGCTCTTTCTCCCTTTCTTTCTAAATTTGTTTCCCATAGATAAAAGACTCCCCTGATTACCTTGGCTACCAGATATCAATTATCACATATAGATCCCTCAAATACATTCTTGAGGCCACTCTTAATCAAGTTCCTCTCCCCACAACATCTACAAATCAAGGTAACTAACAAATCATTTGAGTCCAATGATAATTTCCAGATTGTATTCCATTCAACAACATGAAATTCATTTAATGCAAGCAACTACTAGTTGTAAAATATTCGAAGCTCAAATAAAATTGAAAACAAATTAAATTAAAGCCTTTTAAAAAATTTGATAAATTTTTCCATTACTTCACAAAGTGCATTATCCTAAAGAAAAGAATCATAAGAAAATATGGAAGCAATATCTAGCTAACGTAATCTCAATTATTCCTTGTACAAATCGAGAGAATGCTTTTCATATTTCAAAGCAAACATCACACATAAACCAATAGAATATTTTGTGTTGGCAAAAAACCTCACTATCGATGGTTCATTTCATGCGTAAATTAACTATGAATCTATGAATGAAGGAAATCTATCATTATTGGAGCTATCATCCTTAAGGGCAATCATTATTTCCCATTTAAACATCCCATCTATAGTGGCCAATTCTTTCTAATGCTAATAAGAATGGTTGTTCCTGCAACACATATTTCTATTAGCAACATCATATCCTTTTATAAAATAATTTCTTGAAATAATAAATCATTTAATTGTCAAACATCAATTCATTAAAATATATTTTATTTTCTACAAAACATCCATACTTGTAGAAATAAAATATAGCATGTCAATCATTCCATTGAAATATATCTTAACTAAACAAAAATCCATCAAGTAAAATGTCTACCAAGGGTGGGTCATGACATCCTCCATCCCTTAGGCTCAACACAATCCTCTGTGTCTTTACTAGTTTCATCCATGAAAGTAATAAATAAAATCCTATTAAAAAGGAACGACTTTTTGCTCTAGAGTTCCTTTCCTCATTTATTTGAATAAACTCAAGATTTTCACCTCTAACCTCGTTCACAACAAATTAAAAACACACGTTAGGGTTACTATGTATTTTAAACAAATAAATGTAAGTTCATGAATATTAGAAAATTAATGAACAAGTCAATAAGATAGGAATAATCTCAATTAGAGCATAAATGATCATTTTTGACTTTATAACACATTCTTTGTACACCCTAAAATACTCTATCTATGACCCTCTTGTGAAATTTTAAATTAAATAACTTTTCTAAAGTGTCCTCTTCTTTCCTTAAATTTTTAATTTCAAAAAAGACAAGAAGGTGTTCTATCTCTATCATACAATTCTTAAAATGCATCCTATGTTGAATGTTCATTATTGTAGTAAATCCCGAAGTAATCCTCCCATTGAATTTTTCCAATACATGTGAAGATATCTCAACTTATTCACTATTTCAATTTAACATCTATTTCAAAAACAAGTTAAATATTTACAATGCAAATGTAAATCTTCCAAAACCTTGATGTAAACTCAAGTCCAAAAAAACATGTACCAAAATATACTTTGCAAATCTATTCCATGACTCAACATCATCCTGTGTTCTTGTAAAAACAACCTTCGACTTCAACCACTACTTGAACTTCATCAAAATCATGGAAACCTTACAATGAAATCCATTGATATTAATTTTCATCAGCACATGAACAACAAATAGTGACCTACTCACTTTACTTTCTGCATTCCAGGCAACAAATTAGTTCATCTCATTCCCATAAAAAGTTTTCTTCATATTTTTCCAAATTTTTTCTCCCCCTAGGTGAGTAAAATACAAAGATCTATGAGCCTCATTCATGATCATTTTACTCATATTTCCAACTTTAAGGATTACTATCCTATCTTTGATGCATAAGAAACCATATTTTATGCTAAAATATTTATTTTCATTTGGTTTCCTTTCCATATTTTTCAAAATTTGATTATAGTAAGCATCCTAATGTTGCATTTCCTTGACTTATTCCATTAATTCAATATGGATGTGAGACAAAATAGAGGTGTCTCCTTCTACTTAGTGCATCAACAACCTTATTTTCCTTCCCCTTTATATACTCAATACCAAAATAATATTTAGTGAGAAATTCCATCCACCTTCTTTGGCTAACATTGAGCAAAGGTTGAGTGAATATATATTGCAGACTCTGATGGTATGTCCTCAACTCAAAGGAATTCCCTACAAAATAATATCACCAACACTTGAGAGAAAAAACTACTACTAGCAATTCTAGATCATGGGTTACATAATTGACCTCATGTCATTTTATCTTCCTTAACCCATAGGCTACCACTACTTCTTCCTAAGAGAGTACTCCTCTCAAAACTTCCAAAAATGCATCTTTACATATAGAAAATCTTCCCTAAGGGTCGGGTATCTTTAGTATAGGAGGCATAGTAAGTTTTTACTTAAGAAATTCAAAAGCTTCCTCAAATTTATCTCTCCATCTAAATTATTTTCCTTTCCTCTAAAGGTTAGTTATTGGTGAAGTAATCTTGGCATAGTCCTTCACATATCACTTATAATATTTGGTCAAACCCATGAAACATCATACTTCTATCACATTTTCCAGAGGTAGCCAACTCAAAATAGCTTCTATATTCTTAGGATCTATGATAATTCCTTTAGCTAACATAATATTTCCTAGGTATTGTACTTTTGACACATAAAATTCATACTTGGAAAAATTCCCACATAATTGATTCTTCCTTAGTAGTTCCAACACTATCCTAAGGTGTCTTTAATTCTCTAATTTATCTCAGGAATATATTGGTATATCATCTAAGAACATGAGAATAAACTTGTCTAGACACTTCCCAAAAATACTATTCATCAAGTTCATAAATATTGGTGGTGCATTTATCAAATCAAAAGGCAAGAAAGTAAACTTGTAATGACCATATTGACTTTTAAAGGTTGTCTTATGTGTATCCACTTCACATATTTGCAACTAAAGATACCTAGACTTCATATCAATCTTTGAAAATATAGTAGCATCTTTTAACTAGTTTAAGAGATCTTCGATCCTTGGTAGAGGATGTCTATTCTTGATAGTTACCTTGTTTAATATTCTATAATACATACATAATCTCAAGGAACCATACTTTTTATTTACAAATAAAATAGGTGCACCACATGGTGACACACTTGGTCTAATTAATCCCTTTTCTAGTAACCCTTGTAATTGCAATTTCATCTCTTGCATTTCTATAGAATTCATTCTATAAGGAGCTCTATGTATAGGCTTGGTTCCAGGTTGAAGTTCAATTGTAAAATCAAATTTTTATTTAGGTGGTAATCGAGGTAAATCCTCTAGAAATATATCCCTAAACTCTTGTAGAATTGGATTTTTCTTGAACACATCTTCCTTCACACCTTCCTCAATTTCATTTATCTTAAAAACATATATTTTTCTTTTTTTTCTAATAGATTTCTTGAGTTGCATTGTCGAAATAAGTTGAGATTGAAAAACCTCTTGCAGATTATACATTCTATGAATACCTCCATCCTCATCAGTGTACTCAATCCATATTTTTTTGAAAATTGAGCACTACCTTGCATTGTTGCAACCAATCAGTTCCTAGAATTATATCAAAAACATGTAGTGGCACCAAATACAAATATTCCATTATCATTCCATTGGGTAAGGAAATTTCTACCATAGGATAAAATTGATTAACATAGTAGGTTTATCCTAAACCATACTCAACATTCCACCCATTTGCCAATATTCTAGGCCTTTCTTACATATCCTTAGCTAAACTAGTGGAAATAAAACTATTTGTAGCACTACTATCAATCAATATTTTAACATTATTACGACAAATATTATCCTTTATCAGTAATGGAGTGGCTTGACCTTTTAGATTCTAACTCCCTATTGCTACATATATTTTATGTGTAGTTTATTTAGGTGTAGGTTCTTTGTACATTGGTTCTTTTCCTTTTGAATTCATTCCTACTCTATGTGGACAATTACTGGAATAATGCAGTCCACTATAAAGATAGCATCCATATTTTAGTCCTGCGTGTACTTTCTGCTTTTGCCCTTCATCTACCTTTTATGCTAGTGGAGAGTTAGCTTGTTTCTATGGTGATCTACTATTACCATTGTATCAATTATTATAATTATTGTTCTTTCCTTGGAACCTTTTCTTAAATTTTCCTTGCTTCTTGTCATTTTTTGTCTTGTTTAGAAATAATTTTATTTACCTGTTCTTTTTCCAACTTAACAAAACTTGCATTGTTTCTTTTTCTTAGTGCTTCTCTAGCCTGCTCATATAAACCTTCATAATAAAAATAAGGTTTGAGATATATTTAAATATTTCTGATCAAATCATATGCTTTTTGCAGAATAGTAGGTTCCTACATATCTACCTCTTACCCTATTCTAGGATCTGCTCCCAATATAAACTTATGGAGATTAATTCTCTCACCATATGTTGGTACGTACTTTAGCAAATTGACATATCTTTAAAAGTATTTCTTTGCAGTATTATTTCCTTATCGAATTTTAGTAAATTCTTCAAACTTGTGAGAATAAAATTACTCTGTGAGAAATATTTCCTTAAAAGCTACTATAAATTATTCTCATTTTAATTCAACTATTTTTTCAAGTTTCCTATATTCACTAAAGGTTTTCCACCAATTCTTTTTTTATCAGTTAAAATATTTGATTAAAATAGATTTTGATAGGTACCCAAAACCTGATTACATAAAAGAATAATAAGCTAAAACTAACAACATAAACCATATAGACAATGATAGGGAACACAATCCCACAAAAATAGAAATGTCACAGATGATATCCTTAAACAAAAAGAAACTAAGGGCGACACAGAGGATGCCCTTAACAAAACACCTCAGCATAAAAGGAAGCCCTAAGTTTCATCTTCAGGTTTCACATCGACTTCCT
Source organism: Wollemia nobilis (assembly GCA_028583015.1). Taxonomy (NCBI): domain Eukaryota; kingdom Viridiplantae; phylum Streptophyta; class Pinopsida; order Araucariales; family Araucariaceae; genus Wollemia; species Wollemia nobilis. Next base: position 266,631 of record JAQPPZ010009512.1, read on the forward strand.
GGAGCTCGTCATTTGAATCATCCATATCGATGTATTTATCTTCATATTTATCGTTATCAGAAGTAGCAACAACCTTCACATCCTCCTTGATAGCAAAGGCCTTGCCACCATCCTCAAAAAATGATTTATTGAAGAAGAGTAGGTTTAGAGCATTACAAAGATCAGCGATCTGGGACATGCAATTGGAAACAGAGTTGATGATGAATTATTTTAGAAAAATATTAGGGGCATCCTTATCATCATCCTCAGAGTCTATGATTAAAGATTTCTTTTCTTGCACCATTTTTTACAAGTGCGTAGAGGATCGAACACATTTTGGCTCGAGGGATTCACTTTTAACTCTTTTTCTCAACTTACAAACAATCTCAACCACCACCCTCTTTTTGGTTGATAGGGCAAGAGAGCTAGAGGATGGAGGAGTGGACTAGGAAATACTGGATTGGATAAGGCTATGTTTAGATTTAGGGGTGGATGGAAGGATAACACCTTGAGGGTAATGAATCAACCAGTGGCTATACATAACCTTGAATAGGCCCTGATGGGAAGGTAACTCATTACTATTTTTCTTATGGATGTGCTCTAAAGTGTAGCTAATGGAATTGAAGAGGAATTGGGGAATGTTCACCAGGTTGACATCACAAAAATGATTAAATAAAGTGAAGTGGAAACTGCATAAAACCTTATCAGGGTCATCCACAGTAATGAAATCCATGATGGGTTTCATGACACTGTTCCAGGGTGAGGGGAGCTCCTCCCGATGCATGCCCATCCACACATTTTTACAAAGATCCTTGTCTTTAATTTATTTGATTTTAGCTTCCCAATTGCATTTTTTATGATGAATTGACCTCCCTTTCGTTTGTTACCTAGTGAGCTCAACCAGACTCTTGATGTCACCTTCAAAGGTTCTATCACGGATCATCACCCTTCCATTATCCTAGGCTCCCAAAAAAGCAAAATTAATTTTAGGATCATCTCCATTAAAACTCTTAAAGAAAGGGAGGAATCCCCTAGCAGTGAGGATAGCTTCAACAATGGAATCCATGACAACAAAGGATGGCTTGACAAAACTCATATTGGTAGGATAACAGGGGCTTTGAGAATGAATTTGGAAAAGAATATGGTGGAGGTGAAAGGGACAAGGAATGCTATAAAAAGAAGTAGCCCTAGGTCCAATTTTGGAAGTAATGAGATCTCCATATCGTCTGAGGTGTTGAGTGAATCGGAGAAAGGTGAGTCTACACAATTCGAGGTGATCGTGATAGACCTCGCTTGAACCATATTGGATATGGAGCATGTGAATGGCCAACCCAACCTCCCACATGATGAAAAAAAACATACTGGGAGAAGGAATCAATGGTGAAGGTATGAGTGAAGAGGTAGACATGGTTAGAAGAAGGAGGGTATGGGAAAAGGGGAGTGTGTAATATGGAGGGCCTAACGGTGATGGGGTGAAGTGAAATGATGGTATTGGAGGAGAGGTGGAAGCGAATGACAAAAAAATGGTGGCCAACATGACAAGGATGGACGATGAGGTGAGCGGGTACGAAAAAACTAAAAATAAAAATTTCTTGAAAAAGGATGGATAGAGGATCAATATTGAAAATACCAAAAAATTAAAAAAATCCACGTAACAAGGTTACGTGGGAATCAGTGAAAATAGAAACTTAATCATCAAGAATTTATCCCATTTGTGGAAACTATGTATTACTCCATGTCAACATTTGTACCATTTATGGAAATTCTGTCTTGCTCCATGATAGCAATTAATTCCTGAGGAAGGCCACTTGTCCAAGTCACCAGGCTTGTGGAGTGGGCACCAATGTTTATAAGCTTGTCAATGACTTTATTGCTTTTCCTAAAAGCATGTTGAAAAATAATCTCTTGAAAAGTTTGACTTAGAGACCTAGCTTCATTGATATAGTCCCTAATCCTCCATGAGGGATTTATAAAATTCTTTAGATAGTTGATGGTATTTAGAGAATCCCCTTAAACCATGAGTCTATCTAAAATTTATTTTTCCAAATCTATACCTCTCCACAAGGCTCTGGCTTCAACAACCTGATTTGTTTGAATTTCCATAAATTTTGTAAAGGTGAGGATGACTCTACCACTGCTATCTCTAAGTATATCCCCAACTCCAGCTAATCTAGGTTTGCCCTTGGTAGCACCATAAAAGTTTAACTTGATCCAACCTGAAGGAGGGGGAATCCACTTGGATTGGGCCCTTAGGTTAGGGGGAGGATTCAGGTGATTTTCCATAATGGGAAGGTTGAGAGAAAGGCTCAAGGAAGTCTCGAACTGAGAGGCAGGATGGGATGAAAGAGGACAAAGGGAAGCATTCTCTATAGCAAAGGAAAGGATTTTGTTTTTAACACAATTTGTAATCAACATCTTGCTAGAGAAAACTCTATGATTTATTTCCAATCATAATTTCCATAGAAAATGGTGAAGGTAAACTTACCACGGGAATTTAAGGTGGGGATTTCAAAAAGGGTTCAACCATTGGATAAAGATATCAGTAATAGAGCAAGGTTTTTCCCAAAGGTTGTGGAAATTTTTTTATAACTTTTTGAGGATATATGTGCAGTAGGAACATGAAATAAAAAGGTGATGAGGGGATTCCCAATCTAACAAGCATAGAAAATCTCTGTTAGGAATGACCATGCCTCTTTTGAGAAGGTTGTCTATGGTAAGAATTTTTTCTTGAATGGCCACCCAAGAAAAAAGGGATATTTTAGGAATGAGGAATTTAGGCCAGATAATACTGAAAGGAAGTAAGGGCTCTTCATGAGCCAGAAGCAACTTGTAAGCAGACTTCATAGAGAAATCCCCACTTTCAATGAATTCCCAGAAACATTGATCTCTAGGACTCCTGGTGGGGATAAACGTGGAGCTTAGAAGTAATTTTAGCTCTTTTGATTCCTCAGGATGGGATGTACTTCTAATGATTTTCCATATTTTTCTATTGTTCTGAATACTTATGAAATTGGAGACTTTTTGACCAAAAGTGTTGTTAGTGTAGCCTTTCAAGACTGCTAGATTAGGATCATTTATTAGTGGTTCTCCTTTGATCCATTTGTCATGCCAAAATTTAATTTTGAGGCCATCTCCTAATCTCCACCTTAGACCTCTTTCCACTAGGAACCTAGAATGCAATATTGATTTCCAAAAAGCAGATCCTCTAATAGGAATTACAACATTAAGGAAGCCTGTGCCCTGCAGATATTTTTAACTAATAATGAGATTCCACTCACTTCCCACATTGGTGATTAAATGCCATGCCTGCTTATCCAAAAGAGCTAAATTTAGGATATGGAGTCTCCTAAGGCCTAATCCTCTAGAATATTTTGGCTGGAAAACTTTATTGCAGGAAACTAGGTGGAAACAATGCTTATTTTTAGACCCAGACCACAAGAAATTCTTTTGGATTTTCTCAATTTTATGATAAAATCTTGCTAGGAATTTGAATATCGATAGAAAGTAAATAGGAATGCTTTGAAGGGAATCCTGGGTAAGGGTAACCTTGGTAGCTTGAGACAACATGTTTTCTTTCCATCCTGAGTTTTTATTCTCACCCCTTTATTCCTCCCCCCCAAAAAAAAAATTTTGTTTAAACAAAAAAAAGAAAAAAAAAAAAAAAAGTAGTAGGAAAGGATGACACAGGGCATTCAAAGATTCTGGATATCTTGATTTACCTTTGGATAGGGGTGTTGAGAAATTAAATCTTCCTTTAATGGAAGTTAATTTTTTGGCCAGTTTCTTCTTCATACAATAGCAAAATATGTTTTATGATTTTGGCCTCAAAAATAGAAGAAGACATGGAGTTAATGGTATCATCAATGAATTTCTTATGGTATACATGGTTGGTCTGCATAGCATATTTGATGCCTAATATGAGATTGAGCCTACAGGTAGCTTTAATAGTATGACCTAAGGCTTTAGCTGCTATTATGAATAGCAATAGAGATATGGGATCTCCTTGACGTAGACCTCTGTTGCTTTAAAAAAAACTATTGTAGATCCATTGACAAGCACTGAAAACCAAGGATTTTAAATACACCCTTTGATCAGCTCAACCCATTCGAAGTGAAATCCAAACTTAAGAAGGATGGCGAAGAGGAAGTCCCAGATGATTTTGTCAAAGGCTTTATTCATATCCAACTTCAACACAAAGGTAGATTTTTTAGATAGATAAATAGAGTGGAGAGCTTCATGAATGGTTATAACCCCATCAAGGATGGATCTACCTTGAACAAAACTCCCTTGGCTAGCATCAATTATGGTGGGGAGGATGTCCTTCATTCTATAAGAAATGGCTTTGGTAAGAATTTTGTACACCACATTGTAGAGGCTTATAGGTTTATAGTCAGTCATGGATTTGGCCATAGGACTTTTAGGTATGAGAGCAATGAAAGTGGAATTGAAATAGCGAGGAATGAACTTAGAGGACTGAAACTCCCTAACTATGGAGCACACATCAGGTCCCATAATATCCCAATAAGTATAGAAAAAATGAGGAGGAAAGCCATCGGGTCTCGAGGCCTTATTAGGGTGCATGGAGAATAAGGCATGATTTATTTCCTCATTAGAAAAAGGAGCTAGGAGCTTGGAATTAGCATTCTTTGAGATAGACTGAGCAATGTGATAGAGAATAGACTCTAGGGGAGGGTCTAAGGATGACCTATTATTGCCAAGAAGGGTGTTAAAATAAGAAACAACTTCATTATTGATTTCCAAAATATCGAAAGTTGTGGATCCATCACTTTTTGCAAGTTCCTTAAGTCTGTTGTGGCTTATGTTTCTCATAGTTGAAGCATAAAAGAATTTTGTGTTTGAGTCTCCCTCTTTGATCCATAAAGCTCTAGATTTTTGCTTCCAAAAATTTTCTTCACAAGCAAGAATATTATGATATTCTGCTAAGATACTCCTCTCTTCAGATCTGATTTGCTCATCACACTAGCTTAAATTGATCTTGTTCTCAATGGAGAGTAGCCTGTACTCAATAGAGTGCTTGATTTCAAATAAGTTCCCAAAGACTTCTGTATTCCAAATTTTAATATTTTCTTTCACTTGTTTTAATTTTTGGGTAAGTTAGAAAGACGAATATCCTTTACCAACCTATTACCACCAATGTGAAATTCTATTTCTGACGTGAGAGTGCTGAATCCAAATCACATCGAATCTAAAAGGTCTTTTGAAAGGGATGTCCTTTAGGATGTCCAGTAGAATGGGACTATGATCTGATCCAATTTTAGGAAAATATTGAAGGTTTGCATCCCAAAAAAGCTGAACAACTTCCTGGGATAGGAAGAATTTATCTAGTTTCACTTGAATAAGATGATTCCCCATTATTCTATTGCTCTAGGTGAATTTAGCATTCTTAAGTTAGGCATCCATTAGATTATTGGAATTGATAAAATCATGAAAATATTCCATACTTTTTCTATGGAATCCAGAACCTCCCCATTTATCCGAAGGATAGGTAGGAGTGTTGGAATATCCTTCTACAATTCAAGGGACATTATTGAATGAATCCTTGATACTTCCAAGGATATCCCAAAAATGAGCCATGTCTGACAGATAATTTGGTGCATAGATATTGGATAGAATCCATGAAGAGTTATTGTCTCTGTCATGAAACAAAACACTTAAAATTCTTTCACTTGATTGAATCAAACTTCCATCTAATTTCCTTGGATCCCATAAGCACATGAGTCCTCCTAAGGTTCCTCTTGCTTGGCTAAACACAACTTCACCTTTACTCCAGATTTTCTTAGCAGCAAAGGTAGAGTTATGATGGTCAAGTTTGATTTCTTGCATTAATTATTGGTTTTAACTCCCTTATCAATGAGCTAACAACCCTCTTCTTAGTTAGCCCATTAAGACCTCTCACGTTCCATGAGAGGATCTTAATTTGGAGGATTTTGAGGATTTCCTGCCTCCCTTTCCATTGGTTTGGGGAGGTTTGGTGCTTTTTGCTTCATATCTAGATTGAAGAATGATAGGGAGAAATAAATTTTTTTGAATGCCATTGGCAATGTCATTCTGAACATTATTTTTCCATTAATAATTTCCTAAAAATATTCCCCTTTTTTATCACTCCCACAGTCAATAGGAGACTTCATAGAAATTCAAGTTTATTTGGGGCTAATTTTGAAGGAACAATTTGTTTGATCATAGGGTTTGAAGATATTGTGATGTTTTAGATCTTTGGAGGGCTAAAGGATTCAGGGGGAGGATAAGAATATCTAGACCTTGTAGAAGAATATAGATTTTGGGGGAGTTGAGGCTCCAATATTTGGATATTTTGTTCATTCTCTATCTCGAATAAGTTTGGATCAGATAGTACTAAATATTTTTTTGGGATATTGACAATAGAACATACCTCATCTCTACTGGATGGATATGGTGATGTGATAGTCTATTTGTCCTTATCTGTTGACTGGTGAATAACTTGAGGTGCTTGCATTTTCTTAGGTTCACGAATCATAAATTTTTTATTGGCTTGGTTTTACACATTTTTGGGCTGCTTGAATCCTTTTTTGGGTCTGTATTCTTCCATCCTTGATCATTGCAGCTTGGACCTTATACAATAGCGGTGGTTTTTTCTTTCACTGATTGATACTTCAATGAAGGACACTGACTTGTGAGATGCCCTTGGGTGTGGCACTCCATGCAAAAAGCCAACTTTTTTTCATACTCAATGGTTTTTTTGTGGTAGTAATAACTGTATTCCAGTTCAATGAAGGTCAGAACCTTTGAATCCAAATTTATATTTACACAAATTCTAGTAGTAGTCATCCTAGTCCTAGCTAGGGTTGCATGATCTATGGCCACTAGAGTGTCAATGGTCTTGGCGATGGCATTGAGGATGTCGTGGTGCCAAAACTATTGAAAATATGTTGAATATTTTCCATGTTAATATATTTGGGTTAATATATTTTAACCCATGGATTATTATATTAGGTTTAATATATTTGAACCCATTGATTATTATATTTGGGTTAATATATTTGAACCCATGGATTATGTTATTTATGTTAATATATTTAAACCTGGGTTTTGTGGCCATGATATTGTAAAACCCCTTGTTGTGTTGTTGGTATATAAAGCAATGCTTCCATGAGGGTTGTGGATGTGAGATACTAAATAGTGAATGTTCAGACATCCCCAAAAGGGGGAACACAATGTGTGTAGTGAGGTGTGAAACTATGTATGTAAAGTTTTTTTGGATGGAATAAAAGGCCTGGTTAATTTCTTCGTGGATGTAGCCCATATTGGGTGAACCACGTAAATTTGTGTCTCTCTTGTATTGTGTTATTCTTATGTGTTTTATTTCTACATTTAATTATTGCTCATGTTTTATTATTTAATACTAACAACTGGTATCAAAGCCTAGGTGTTAAAAAACACACTTGAAAGGATGTTTTATTTTTCAAGTGGGAGCAATGGTAGAAGAAGGTAAGTTTAGGGTTGAGAAGTTTAATGACCAAAATTATTAAACTTCTCAACCTTGGTGTGCTCTGGCATAGGTGGAGTTGGTGTGATCTGGTAGAGGTGGAGCTGGTGTGCTCCGGTAGTGGTGGAGCTAGTGTGCTTTGGTAGTAGTGGAGCTGGTGTTCTTTTGTAGAGGTGGATCTTGTGTGCTCTGATAGCAGTGGAGCTGGTGTGCTTCGACAGCGGTGGAGCTGGTGTGCTCTGTCAGTGGTGGAACTAGTGTGATCCAGTAGTGGTGGAGATGGTGTGCTTTGATAGCAGTGGAGCTACCATGCTCCAAAAATGGTGGATATGGTGTGCTCTAAAAATTATGAAGTTGGCAGTGCTGGTGTGTTCCAGTACTAGTGGAGTCAGTGTGCTATAGTAGTGGTGGAGCTGGTGTGCTTCGATAGAAGTGGTATATTCAGAGAGCTCTAGGAGCAATAGATTCTGAGAGATATGGTAGTGGTGGAACTAGTGATATTCGATAGTGGTAGAGCTAGTGGGATTTATTAATGGTAGATTTGGTGAACTTTGGAAGTGGTAGATCTAGAGTTTAAGGATGGAAATGCTTGTTCTAGTGGTTTTATTACAAAGTTGCTAAAAATATCTCATATGGTTTATTGGTTGTACCACATTTTTTTGGGTAGCTATTAGTTACTATAACTAGTGTAGCTTGTAACTAAAGAAGCTAATGTAGATAGTGTAGATGTGCCCAAAAGATATTGGTGTGGATGCTAGTGGTGGTTTCCTGGTGTAATGTTCTCAAAGTTAGCTCTAGAAATATTTGTAATGTTTTTAAAGTGGGTTTTTAGACTATTTTGTTACCTTACCAGTATATGGTTGAGGGTAATAGGTGAAGCTAATATGTTTAGATATTGCACATGCAGTGGGAGTAGTTAGCAAATATATGTCCAATTGACAGTTGACAATGGTAGTTTTCAGACCTTATGGAAAGTATTCAACAAGTGGGAGATTGTTGAAAATGTGTTGAATATTTTCCATGTTAATATATTTGGGTTAATATATTTGAACCCATGGATTATTATATTTGGGTTAATATATTTGAACCCATTTATTATTATATTTGGGTTAATATATTTGAACCCATGGATTATTATATTTGGATTAATATATTTGAACCCATGGATTATGTTATTTGGGTTAATATATTTAAACCCGGGTTTTGTGGTCATGGTATTGTAAAACCCCTTATTGTGTTATTGGTATATAAAGCAACACTTGCATGAGGGTTTGTGTATGTGATATAATCTATAGTGAATGTACAAACACCCCCCAAAGGGGGGGAACACAATGTGGAGTGAGGTGTGTGGTTGTGCATATAAAGATTTTATTGATGGAATAAAAGGCCTTGTTAATTTCTTTGTGGATGTATCCCATATTTGGTGAACCACGTAAATTTGTATCTCTCTTGTATTGTGTTATTCTTTTGTGTTTTATTTCTGTATTTAATTATTGCTCATGTTTTATTATTTAATCCTAACAAAAATGACTAGGGGATAGTTGGTAAGCGAACCCAAATAGGAGCATAGTTAATGCTCTAGGTTTCAGGGTCAAATTCAAAATCCCATTTACGTAAAAAAAAGGCTACCTCAACCCAAGAACCATGGTTATCTCATAATAATCTTATTGGTATCATAGTGATTACTTAGGTGAATATGAAAAAGCCTTAGGAAAGGCCAAATATTTCCATAGAATCAATAGTCTTCCACTTAGAATGAGCCCATTTATGAATGGTTTCAAGGTTAGGACAACCACCAAAAAACTTGCCAACTAGAGAGATACTCCATCGATGGATAATTTTTAATTAGGCTATCAGGAAATTTGAATTTTATCCCAATAGGATCAATTTGGGATGAAGGGTCAATAGAGCAATGCGGTCTTCCACCCAAAAATTTAGCATTAGATGAATTTTTAGTATTGGGCCCCCAAGAGGAGGGGGACCATGAAAATCTCTTTTGTCTGGAGGTTCATCTCCTAGGCCCCAATAAATTTGATAGGGAATTGATCACAAACTATACCATCTTTAGGATTCCCAAAAGTCTATCCACTAGGGTCACGCCCGAGGCTAGCATGACTCTTGAAAGTTTGAATTTGGGCCTTCTTGCCCTCATAAATTTGAAAATTTTAGTTCCTGCCTACACAGTGAATATACTTGTTCATCATCTTACAAATGTGATGTGGTATAGGATGTTCGAGTGCTAGAGGAGAAGTTATTCATTACACATGTTTTTATCTCCTTCAATCAAGCCTCAAATTTATCACCATATTCCTCCCCATTAAACATGGAAGACTTTAAGTGTTTCATTTCCTTACCTAACTCAGCCTCAAGTCGAATCATAGCTTGTTGAGCCTTAGAAAGGGGTTCATTTTCCTATCCAATTCTAGAGTTTCTTGCCTATGCTTCATGATTCTATATGACATCCAACAACTGCTTTTGTATCTCTACATACTCATGAAGTAGGGCTATTGTGGTAGTAATACTATCTTCTTAATTTATAGGATTATCTAAACCTACATCTAATTTTTTGTTCTCTACATTAGTTTGTCGTGTCTACCTTGTCATTGGGGCAACACTTCCTCTTTTTCTCTTAGGTGGCATTGTTCTTGGCAACACACAAAAGAGACAATAAAAATTAGTTAACAATTATGTCCTCAAAATTGCTTCACGTACTATTACTTTTTAACCAAATCACATCAAACTATAAGATGGATTTACTTCCAACTGTTATTCTATTTAACAATTTTAAACCCTATCTAAGTATATTTTCTATCGCACACCTTGACTAGTTATGTGTAGCAGGTTTATTCCACTATGAACTTGGATTTGATACCAAATGTCAAGACCCAAAATTCTACCATTATTATTATTATTTAATAAGTTATAATTATACATTAATTATTTATATATATACTAACAACACCATTATTTAACCTGATATTAATTTATGTAAATCTAATATGATCATCAATCCCTTTCATTAGTTCTTTTTTTCAACATTTAATTTAAAGAATATTTATAAAAGAAAATAATCTATCCATCCCAATTCTATATAAGCTAGCTTGTTCTTGCTCCCATTTTAGTCTATCTAAAGGTTAACTCAGCTCCATACCCATGCAAGCCAATCTATGAGGGTGTACCAAGTATCATAAGCATTATACTATATTTCTCATCTATGAATGATGAGTTAGTCCACTTTCATATAGTCTCTCCTTAGACCATAGAGAAAGTATTTCATTAACAACCATTCCTTTATTTTTATATTCTCTAGTGGGCTATCTATCATATGGTCTCTCCTTTAGTTGAAAGAGTAATGGAAAAGGAATCCAACTTTAAAGATGGCTGGTAATTCTGGTTTTCAAACTGTTGAAGGTGGTAAGGATTTTTTTCAAATTTTTGACAGGCGGGAGGGCCGTCACTCTGTTGATGAGGATATTTATCTATCCTCCGCTCATGAGGTGGGTTCTATTTGCTCCATTAGGAATGGAACCGACCTTACTCAATCTGTTGAAGGAAATATAGTTGTTTCCATTGTTGGTCCCACTTTTATGCTAGCTGGCATTTCCTCCTCCTCCTCATAGGCAGTGGGCTCCACTGAATATCTTAAGGACAAGATTTGTGAAATTCATATCCAATCCTCAAGGCGGGAGGAAGATTCTAAAACCTCTGGGCATTCAAATGATAAGTTTCAAGTGGTTCCTAAAAAGGTAGGGCTTTCGAGGGGGGAGAATTTTCCTTTTTCTCCCAAGACTTAATTTACAAAGGTCTTGGGTGGGCCTTCCTCCTCTTCCTTCTCTCCTCCTTCATTTGAGGTTTCTGGGAATAGGATCAAGATTCCTGATGATATCGCAAAAAAAGTCATTGTTGAAGAATGGCCAAGTAGGGAAAGTGGTTGGAGGTAACCCAAATTTTGACATCATTAGGGGATGGGCTTTTTCTCATTGGAAAGTTTATGGAACCTTGCAAATTGTTGGTCTTTACAGGGGTTTTTTTGGGGTCTGCCTCAATACCCAAGAAGACGCTGGCCACATTTTGTTTGGAGGACCTTGGTTCCTTGGGTCCAAGAGTGTTTTTTTGATGAAATGGAATCCAAAATTCAACCCAGAAATGCAAAGCATTAACTTTGCACCTATCTGGGTCAGATTTCCAAATTTACCTTGGCACCTATGGCAGGAATCTGTTTTCAAATCCATGGATTCGACTATTGGAGATCTGCTTCTAATTGACAAAGTGACTCTTTACATATCAAGAATGCATGTTGCTCGCCTATGTATTATGGCCAATTTAGATTTTGCTCTCCCTACCTTCGTGGAATTATAACTTAGTTCATTAGTATTCAAAAAATCCATTGAGTATGAAAATAAACCTCCTT